>JBAMBP010001656.1:0-143691 GCA_037044515.1 Phortica magna
AAATAGCCAAGTTCCCTAGAGTTAAGTAAATTTGACTGATTTTCCACTAGGATTTCTGATATTTGCCGTATAGAAATCGATGTTTAAATCACAAAAAAAAAAAAAACAAACAATAAATTACCAAAAAAAACTGTTATAAAATTATTTTGTTTTTTCAAAATTTTTAACGCGTATATTTGCACTAAAACACATGCAACAAACTGCCAAAAGTTGAACTAACGGATATCGTTAATAATTCGAAAAATATATAAAAAAAATTGCGTTCTTATTAGAAAAAAAATTTTCTTGCGCCCGTTTGGGTAGTATGTGAGTCACCAAATATTACTGATAACAGTTGAAGTCCATGATTCAGGGTTCGGCGAAGAGAAGCATATGCGGTCTTATAGTTTGATAAGACGCACAAAGATTCATACACAATGTATTTGTCACACGAACCGTAAATATATTTTCCAGTATCTAAGTCCCAGATTACAAATTAAAGTACATAGTTCTGCAAACAAATTTCTTTAATTATAAAAATATGATAGTCGAGGGTGGTGGGGTTAAAGTTTTGCGCAGAAAATATTCTTTGCCATAAAGTTTTTAACACCGTACAGTTGTCATTTGCATTGCTTTTTTGATTTACTTGAGTTAATTAATTTAATTTTAATTCATGTAATTAATTCTGCCATGCACGGACAGACACAAAAATGTACATTTTGTTTGAATCTCTTGTTATCATTATTTGTCGTAACGGCCATATTGATTATCCTTGGCACAAACCTTTTGACTCGAACAACTACTCAACAAGTAAACTAAACCGGTAGAGGGCGTAACAATAGTGTGTGAGCGAGAGGTGTGAACAAAACTTGATGACTTTCGTTTTAGGCGATTTGTTAGCTATTTCACATGTAATGTCATTTCACAATCACTGTGATTGCTTTTTAGAAATTGTAAATGAGTCACAGGCTAGCTCCATCGAACTAACTGCATGCGCAAGCCTAACCTTCACCATTGAACGCATGAACACGACTGAACGAAAAGACGTGGCTCGTAATTCGTTACTATTATAAACGCGTATGTACCGCAGGCTACTCACACGACATAAGACACTTCAATGCTGACAGAAAAATAAGAGATAACGAAATTTTCTTTTTTATACATTAAATATTTTTAATTATTTTTTTTTAGTAAATTTGTTGTAAAAATTTTGTTGTTGGTTTTTTATTATTTAAATCATAAAAAAATATATAATATACGAAATATATTTAAAAATCAAACAAATGGCTTTTTTTGGCGGAAAATATTGTTCTGTTTGAGGCGCCCTTATTATACGTCATACGCATGTATGTATGTGCGTATGTATGTGTGTAATAAACAAAACAAAACAAAAAGACACAGAAAAACCATTAAAGAAGTGTAAAATTGCGCTTTTGTGCCAACTTTTTCCCAACAGCACGAAAGTAGAGTAGAATAATACAACAAATGAAGCCGATTTGACGATTTGCCGATGTGTCTGTCGGCTTGTCAAGCAAAAGTGCAAAGGACTTTGAATGCGGCAAATAATGAGTTACTTGTTTGAATTAAAGCAACACTATTGTTATGCTTCTTCTTCTTCTTGTTCGTTTTGGCTACTGCTTTGCTTAGCCTCAGGCCGGGCGCAACAACAACAACAACACTGCAATGCACTGCGCTGCGCTGCGCCGCTCTTGTCCAGTAGTGCGCTGACTCAGCGGGCGTGCGGTGTAAGATCATAGGCGGCCACAGCGGGGCGCCACCTTATGATCATTTCGACACCCCATTTATGGGAACAAGTGCCGTTCCTTTGCTCTTTTGGCGGCACTACATTTACGTTCCTCGTATTCAACTTGTGCTCGTCCTTAAGCGGCATCGTTCTCGCACACTCGCACGCTCGCTTCACGTACATATTTGTGCATTTTGCTTGACCGCTTCTCATTTGTAGATTTTCCGAAGTGATTTCCCAAGAAGTGTGAGTTTTTTCCATTGTTTTCGCCTGTGACATTTATCTTTATGCGTTTACGCTCCTCGTCCCTTTGTAAATTGATGCTGTTGACAGTTTTAGTGCAATTTTTTTTTTTGTGTTTTTTTTTGGTTTTGGTTTCATTCGAATAAATGTTCTTACAAATGGTTTATTAGTAATAATTCTGTGCCTTAATAATTAATAATTTTTCGTTTATTTTTTAAACAAAAATCATACATTAGCACAGTTGCGTTATCAGTGGTAGGGGAGATTTGCTTTTATAGAACATGTGCGTTTCGAAATAAGCGTATTTTTTGCACTTGTTTGTTAATATATTGTTTTGGTTGAAAGCATGAATATTTTGTATTGAATTGAGAAAAACAAAGCAGAAAATATATAAAAAAGCATGAAAAAAGACACATTACCGAAGAAATTCGTGTCTTGGCTGCAACGAGTTCAAAAAGGACAGAGATGTGAGTGATACAACACTGTAGTGCAATACTGGCACGCTCAAATGCAAGATGGCTGTCCTCTACCGTTTGCCTAGGCTGTCCCCAATATGTAAGCATTCACAATTGTCCGGCATACGATTTGACTAACTTGCCATGTTATTTAATTCTTTCTCTCCCTTTCCACTTGCGCAGAGCGCCACTAACAAAGCTCCTCACACACACACACACACACACCGACACGTGCACGTTTCACTTGAGTGTGCCAAAACGTTCCTTTTCTCACTCGCCCACCCTTTTTTATCGTTACCTTTGTTTGTTTGTGTGCACGTGTGTGTGTGTGTGTTCGATTCTGAGTAATTTGTAGTAATTTTATTGTCGCTGTTTCTTTTTTGATCGCCAACGTGCGCTCGCTCTACTTTCCCCTCCCTTGCTGCTGCTGCACTTTGACATCACTCTGCTGCTGACGCAACGCTGCGCTGCGCTGCTTTGGTCTGCGGCGGTCCAATACGATCTCTATAAAATAAGGCAATAAATTAAATACATTGGACATTTTGTCTGTCTGTCTGTCTGTATGAATGTGTGTCTCAAAAGGGAATTAAACAAAAGACTACAAAATTATTATTGAAATTTATTGTACGCCTCTTTCAATTGGATTACTTTTTTTGTTGTGTTTTTTTTTTTCATTTTGTTTTTCTTTACTTGTAATTTTTGCATCAAAGCCGCTTGATTAGAGAATTCTATGGAAGTTGCTATGAAAAATGCCGAAGAAACTAACAACAACAACAAGAACAGTTGACCACAAGTGCGGCGCAACCGATTGCGTAACAATGCCACAAGTTGCAGGTTGCGTAATCGCAACGAGTCATGTACGGCTTGGAGGAGTTGCCCAATTGTTTAATTTTAATTACTTGGGCAGATTTATGCCAAGCATATGTCGCTGAAGCGCTTCTCGTGGCAGATGACATCACAGTAAGCGAAGGATTTGCTTGGCTCAATTGGACAGCACATGATATAAGACGATACTCAAGATTTGTACCAAACTTAAGCAATATGACTGACTTCAATACATGATAGATGATGAAGATGATCTGTAGTTTGATAAAATTGGAATATTGCAAACTTATTGGCAGCATTGAATGCAATTTTTTAGTGCTTATGTTTTATAACGCAGGTAGAAAGTGTAGCTGTTGAAGATCTTTCATTTTTGGAGTCTGCTCAATCTTGAGATCTTGTCTTTTGAGGCAATAACATGGCAGAGTCAAATTTGAGCGCCTTTGTTGGGCTTGCCTGGCTTTTCAGTGCTCTGCTGTTCTGTTCTGCTCGGTTTGTCTGTGTTGCCTGTCTGACTTTGCAAGTCAATTGCCAAAAACCCCCAGATTATGCCATGATTTCTTGAGCTAATCCCAGCAAGTCCACAGCAGATACGCAAAATATTTGTGGACTGAAAAAGGATTAAGACGCGAAAGTCTTAACAAATCCCATTAATATAAATCTGCGTAACGGCAAAGAGGACTTTGCCAAAAAGGGATTAAACAGCACGAAGAAGTAACAGCGATGAAATGTGAAATTAATGAAATTTCAATCGATTGCCAACTGAACAGAAGAGTTGAGCCAAAGTGTCGCTCACTGTATGTGTGTGTGTGCTCAAGCCTTTCGCTCGTGTGTGACTAACATGCAACATGTGCGTGTGCTGCTCGCTTACCTGCCGCCTTGCCGCATGTCCGACTGGACACGGACTCTTCATTGTTGTGCCAAAAGGGGTGTACTCGAAAGGAGTGAGGAAGCATGTGTATGCATGTGTGTGCGTGTGTGTGTGTGTGTAGAAAATGTGTGGCTTTTCTGTGGATTACCGCAGAAGATCCTTTGACTTTTCCTGCTAAGCGATCATAAAATAAGGATTATGTATTTATGGCACAGCTTATCAATGGTCGCTCGGATCACATATATGACGAACTACCTAACAACACTGAATGCATAAATTACAATGCAACGAAGACTCGGCTGGTGGTGGAGTCTGAGGAAGGGGTTTGACCAAGTTGGGTGTCGTTTTGAGCTATGATGAATATAGTAGTGTAAGTCCGATAAGATCGCTGAGTGAAGTCAACTTTTGATTTGGCCACCATGCGTCACTTAAGCCGTGCGTTCCAAATCCGATCCCAGCCTGGCATGGATTAAGCCATCATTTTACGTGAAAATCCGAAACGTTGAGTTGAGCTTTGACTTTCGTTGTTTGCCGACTGAAGCGCAAAATCATGCGCTGAGCCTCGGCTAATCCACGCTCGTAGTTACCTGCTCTTGATAACCGCTTAACCCGCGCTGATCCCCCGTTGAGCTGCGCTGATCCCGCAAATTCCGTTTCAATCTTGCACCGCGTACAAAACGCGTATTCTATCAGTGTGTGTGTGTGTGTGTGTGTGTGTGTGTGTGTGTCAGAGTTGTTGGATTTGCGTGTGTTTGTTTGTTGTACATTGACTTGCAGCTAATCAATTGATTAGTTGGAGCTTAAATACATTAATTCGGCTGTGTGCCTGACCCACCCATAAAGTTTGCATAACACAATGACTGTGCGCTATTTCAGCAAAAAATTTCAAAATAATAAAATATATTCTCAAAAATATAACATTAATATGATAAAGTTCTATAAATGATTTCACCTTTTTATATCATATACTCCTATGTTATAGTGGCACACATAGCACATACGACAATTTAGTATTCAAACTTCGCTTGATTCAGGCTTTTTATATCAGACGCATAGCACATACGGCACTTTAGTATTTAGCTTTTTACATCATATACGCCTATGTTATACTGGCACACATAACACATACGGCACTTTAGTATTAAAACTTAGTTTGCCAGTTTTGAGTTTTCTTTGAATGCGCAAATATGTATTTTCGAATCATTTATCAATTTAATAGAAAACGTATAAGTTTTCAGGCCACAATAACAACAACAAACATGCAACAACTCGTTGGCTGTGCATGAGTGTGTGTGTGTGTGTGTGTGTGCAGGTGTTGCTTGTTGCCTGTTGTTGTTGCGGCATGGGCGGACCGTGTCGACCATACAGAGTGGGCGGTGCAGCGGGCGGTCGAGCTCTAGCGCCCGTTGTTGCTGTTGCTGTTGTTGTTGTTGTTGCATTCTTGACAAGTGCAACATAAGCACTTTTTATTAATTGATGAGAATCAATCTAAGCAGCAACACAAACAACAACAACAACAACAAGAACAAGAACGGCTCAGAGCATCAATATGCCAGCTGATGTGAATGCAACTAGTTGTGGAAGAAGAAGGCCGAAGTGGGCGCGGTGGAAGAAGAAGACGACCTCGATTGGCGTCAGAGTGTCATAAATCTTGCCAGCAAGCAAGCAACCAAGCAAGCAAGCAAAAGCAACTTTGGCGGATCTGCACCTTCTACTGGATAATTGTATCTTCCGTTTCATTACATGTTACATATGCCATTAGTTCCATTATCTGCCGCAGCCGCTGCCAACGCCCCGCCAGCCCAGCATTGCCGAAGATGGCGCAACAAAGAGAAGCCATTCGACTTAATGCGACTTAACTTGAGATTCGACTTCAATGGCGTTGTGTCTGCAAACATGCTTAAGGAGCTCCAAAAGAGTTGACGCGGCGAAGGATACGAAGATGATAAAGTCGATATGGGAGAATATGCACACACACACACACACACACACACGGGCAAACAAGCGAGCGAGCGCACTCAATGCATCGCCTCACAGTGTACGTGTTTCTTGTTGTTGTTGTTTTCGTTTTTTTTTTTATAGTTTTTTTTCGTTTTCGTGTTCGTTGTGTTTGTTGTTGTTGTTATGCGCTTTGTTGACGGCGTCTTCGTCTCGTTGTTTTCGTCGCCCTCGGCTTACGGCTCACAGCTCTCGGCTGCTCACGCTGACGCTGCCTCTGTCGTTGTCGCTGTCGCTGTCGACGAGCTGAGCGCAGCGTATGGTGGTGTTTGGTAACGCCCATTTAAATACAGT
Organism: Phortica magna; assembly: GCA_037044515.1. NCBI lineage: Eukaryota > Metazoa > Arthropoda > Insecta > Diptera > Drosophilidae > Phortica > Phortica magna. The sequence continues at coordinate 6,407 of JBAMBP010001656.1, forward strand.
TATTTCATTGGGCCGCGACCACAAATTTATTAGTTTTTATTATTATTGTTTTGATATTTGAATTATGCGCAACCCAAAATAAAAACAAAAATGCTACTTTTGCCAAAATTTAAAAGAGCTTTTTATATTTGTTTCATTTAATGATATGTTTTTTTTTCCACCCTTTTTATATATTAATTTTATTTATGCTTATTAGTAATATCACTAAATCAATTATGAAACATTTGTTGTTTAATAGCATGTTGTTAATTTCATTATTATGGCTTTTATAAATAATAATTTTCGTAAATCTATAAAGTTGATTTAATTACAACGAAGACAGCGAAATTCCAGCTTGAATAACGCTACGTTGTTGTTGTTGTTCTTGTGCGCTTATTTTTTTGTTTTTAACAATTTTTCACCCAATTGCTTTGACATACAAACCCACACAAATAAAAGCAGCAGCAAATACAAAAAAAAAAAAAAGTCTAAGAAAAACCAACAAGAAAAACTGCCACACAAAAAAAAAATAGTATAAATAAAATGAAAGAAAATTATGAAATGCCTGCAGCGTGAAAGAGAGCAAAGGCAATGCGCAATGCCATGAGCATACAATCACACAAACGAGCAAACGTACGAACGTACAAAGGAATGAGCGAGTGCGAATGCATTAGCATGGCTCTACAAAAATGTTCGTTCATGTTGTTTGTGTTAGTGTGTTTGTGTGCTTACACTACAACAACGCATTCACTCGCACACATGCGACAATACGAACATACCAAATGAAATGCGCTCGCTCACTCGCACTCGTAGATTTTTCGTTCGTGTTTGTATATTTTATACTCATGCCCGCTTCACGCTTCGTGCGTTGCAATAACGAAAACCACCCGCCCTTTACTTTACTCTACTATGCTTTGCTTTGCTTTGCTTCGCTTCGGCACTTCATAAAAACCGAACGACCAGTTTCAATCGGCACACACCGCACCGCACCTTCAACCCTATAACACATAGCAAAGCCGAGCCGAACCAAACCACAGCGACACAGCGACACACAGACACCGCGCCTATCGTATAACAAGCAGGAATACAAAATACACACACACACACAAATAAACAATTTGCTACTGCGCTGCGCAAGCCAGCCAAAGCAGAGGTATTTTTGGTGGTAGTTTGTGGTGTAGATAACAAAGAAGTCGCCGTCGCCGTTGCTGTCGTCGCAGCAGCAGCAGCAGCACCATAAGCATACGACAGCGGTACAAAGAGCGGCAACGTTGACGTCGTCAACAACGTAAAAGAAGAAGAAGTCGTGATTCGTTTTGTACGTTGTTAGACTCTCTCGCTGCGTTTTGGAATTCAGTCGGCAACGATAATTACCGGTGGTTGTACCTCAGCTCAGCCACAGCTCTCGCAAGCAGCTCAGTCGTTACAGTGCAAGAAATTCGTATTCGTACTGTTGTTTTGTTTTTTTTTTTTATAACGTTTCGTTCGTTTTTTTTTCTTTCGGTTTCGTTGTTTATTATTACGTTATAATTCTTTTTTTTTTGTCGTGTGTTGTTGTTGTATTGCGCGCGCGTTCGCTATCAGTGCATGCATTACAGTTTAAAACGCTACATTGGTTGCGTTTACAAAGTTGGTTTTTTTTTTCGCCACCACTGTGAAAGTAATCATTATAACGTATACGCGCGCACGTTCTGTTGGCCAACCAAACAGCCAGTGGAGCCAAACAACAAACGCAGTTGGCCAACTTAAGCCAGCTACCGCCATCATCATCATCATCATCATCACCGTCATCATCGTCATCATCGTCGTCATCGTCGTCATCCTGTTCGTCATCATCAGCGCATCTCAGCAGCTTTGCCAGCGACTGTCGATCGCCGTCGTTTGCGTTCGCGCATTGTAATTATAAAAATTTGTGCGCGATTTTTGTTGTTCGTTCTTTGTTGGTTTGTGGTTTGTTTCTTCGCTTTTTCGTCGTTGATTATTGCACTTTATAACTGCAATTTAGTAAAAACAACAAACACAACAACCACAACAACAACGGCAGCAAAGTTAGAAGCAGCAAGTTGAGCAGACTTTGATGGGTTCGCGTTGCCCGCGAGTGTACTTTGATAGACTGTAATTATTTATAAAGAAAGACAGCAAGACAGCAAAGGAAGGAAGGAAGAAGAAGTGCGAAAGAAGTAGCAAAATAAAGCGTGCCATAATTACAATAACAACAACAGCAACAGCAACAAGCATTTTAATAATTATAATCAAGTTTAAACAAACGCATGAACGAACAATAAACAAACGTGTCAAACAATGTGCGAAAATCATTAAAAGCCGCGCAAATGTTCAAGTTCAATTAAAACAACAACAACAACAACAAATAACTAAAGACAAACAAAAATCACAAAAGACGTTAGAATTATTAACGCAAAATTGAAAGTAAAATTAAAGAAAGTAAGAAGACAAGAAAATTAGAAATCATGATTGACGCCGCCTGCAATTATTTGAATCCTTATGTGAGCATGCCGACACACGCCGTGGCCGCCGCAGCAGCGCATCATCATCACCAACAGCAGCAGCAGCAACAACAACAACAGCAGCAACAACAACAACAACAGCAGCAAACACAGCTACGTTCGCATGCACAGCTACATCACCAGCAGCAGCAACAACAACAACAACACAACCAGCAGCAGCAGCAACAACAGCCAGGACAACAACAACAACAGCAGCAGCAACAGCATCAACACCATCATCATCAGCACACGCAGCAGCAGCAGCAGCAGCAGCCATCGAACACAGAGTACATCTCGAGTAGCCTACTAGGCGCCGCCAGCGCTAGCGTCTCACCCGCCGCCGTGCTCACCGCCTCGCTGGCACATTACGGCAGCAGCCTCGGCAGCAGCAGCAGCAACATCCTCAAAACCGCCTCGGCTGCGACGTCGACATCGGCTGGCGCTTCCTGCAATGCCATGAAAATGGAAATGCAATATCCGGCCCAGCCATCATCCACGGGCTCAGCCTCGCCCAATTCGAGTATACAGTCGGCACCATCCTCGGCCTCGGTATCGCCGAGCATCTTTCCATCGCCTGCGCAGTCATTCGCCTCGATTTCGGCCAGTCCGCCCGCTTCGGTGACATCGGCATCGCCGCTTTCCGGCTCGCCGGCCTCGACGACAGCCAGCGCCGCGGCTGCTGTGGCAGCGGCAGCGGTGGGGCATGCAGGCACCGCGGCTGCGACGGCAGGCGATTTGGGCGCGGCTGCGGCTGCCGCCAGTGCTGCCTACTCGACGTGGAATTCATACTCAACACTGCCAGCAAGGTAAGCAACGCAAGCCTAATTGATATGTCATGTCATGACAGCCATAACAGCCTCCGCCCCCAATTTCCGTTCTCACTAAGTCAATTTCGCTTACTCAACTCGCAACTCTCATTGCTCATTTGCAGAACTCAATTTCCGTATGCGCAGTACGCCTCGGACTACTACGGCAATGTGGGCATGTCGGGCGCGGGTGCCTGGTTCTCGCACCAGGAGCGCCTCTACCAGCCCTGGTCGAGCCAGACATATCCGAGCTTCAATTTCGATGACATCGCTTTCCAGACGCAATTGCAACGGCGCTCGGTGCGCTGCACCTGTCCCAATTGCACCAACGAGATGTCCGGCCTGCCGCCGATTGTCGGTCCGGACGAGCGTGGCCGCAAGCAACACATCTGTCACATTCCCGGCTGCGAGCGGCTCTACGGCAAGGCCTCACACCTCAAGACGCATCTCCGTTGGCATACCGGCGAGCGACCGTTCCTCTGCCTTACCTGCGGCAAGCGTTTCTCGCGCTCCGATGAGCTGCAACGTCACGGCCGCACGCACACCAACTATCGACCCTACGCCTGTCCCATTTGCTCGAAGAAATTCTCGCGCAGCGATCATCTCAGCAAACACAAGAAGACACATTTCAAGGATAAGAAGAGCAAAAAGGCGCTGGCCGCTGAAGCCAAGGAGCAGGCGGCTGCCATCAAGCAGGAGCGAACCGTCACCGCCGCTACCGTTGCCGGCAAGTCAACAAACGCCAGCAGCAGTGCCAGCAGCAGCAGCACCAGCAGCAGTAGCGCCAGTAACAGCGCCGCCAAGCAGGCCAAGGCTGCGGCAGCCACAGCGGTCGCGCAGAAGACCGCAGCCAGCGTTGCGACCGCGCGGCTCGCACAGCAATCGGCCACGGTGGCCGGGCCACAGCCGATACAATTCAAGACCGAGCAGCCGGACATACCCTCCGGCTACAATCCGTACACGAATCTCTATCACCACCAGAGCAGCACGCTGTTCCATCCGCATCATCTGACCGCAGGCACCGGCTACGGCAGCGGCCAGCAATCGCTTGACTTGTGGAGCAGTCATCGTGCCAGTGCCATTGCCGAGCAACAGAGCGCTGCCAATGCCGCCTCGGTAGCGGCCGCGGCCGTCGCAGCAGCCAGTCAACACACTACCTCATCCGCTAGCCTAATCAGCCAGCTACATCAGCAGCAGCAGCAGCAACACCAACAGCAGCAGCAGCAGCACGCCAGCAGCGTCTCGCCGGCACCAGCCGCCGCCTCAGCCTCAACGACAACCTCAGCCGCCGCCGCCGCCGCCGCCACAAACTCTTCCTCCGCCAACACAACCTCATCGGCAGCGGCGTCAGCTGCCGCGGCCAGCAGCGTGGGCCAGCATCATTATGCCGATCTGACCATGCAGAGTGAATCCCAGCTGGCCGCCGAATACGGCATCACCATGTCGGGCGCATCGAGCGCTGTGGGCGATCTGGGCTGCAGCAATGCCCTGAATGCCCAGACGCATATGCAGCAGAGCGGCAGCAGTTACACGGGCCTCATCGGTCAGATGAAGACCGAGTATCCGAACTATGCCGATTTCTCGACCAGCGCGGGCTATAGCGCCACCTCTGCGGCGGCCTTCCATCATCACCATCATCATCATCATCATGCGCATAATCCATGGGCTGCCGCCGCCGCCTATCAGCATCCACATGCTACAGCTTAAGTAACGCCCCCCAACCCTAGCCTACCCCACGGTTCTGTGTCAGTGCATTGTTATTTGAGGCACTCAACTCCATCGCGCGCCCACTGCCACGCCCCGCTGTGCATACAAGTGGTTGAAAATGCGTTGAGTCTGTCGTTGAGTGTACACGCGCCCCCCACGCGGTTGGCCCATGCGCACCCCCCACTTCTAGTTTGTTTTTACATAGTCGCTAATTGTTGTTGCTTAAGCCAGAATATTATTATTATTAATTATTATTATTATTATTATTAACTATGAAATAATATTTTTTTTTGCATTTTTTTTTCATAGTCCTAAGTAAAACGTAAACTAATCAAATACCAATTTTTTTTTTTGAGTGTATGTATATATATATAATCGCTATATGTAATCGATAAATCTGTATTTTGAACAGAGCATTAATATTTGTTAATTGTCTTTAAGATGAATTATATTAAAAAACAAAATGAAAAATCTTCAAAGTTACACAAAAAAAAAAAAAACTATGAATTTCTTTTTTGGGGTTTTAAGGGGTTTTGATGGGTTTTTGGTACGGTTTGGCACGAAATTTGGCGCTTTTGAAGCACATTTGTCGCTTAATTAATTTAGCCGCGAAACGTTACATTTTACGGGCAGATAAACAAAGGCGTATCTTTGTATCTTTGTATCTTTTGGCGCTGATTGATTTATATGCCATGGGCATCAATCATTACTCATATGCGGCGGCATGAAGCGCCGTCATGTGCACAAAATCAAGCGCTTCAATTGTGCGAATTGCCTTTTGTTTTAATTATAATAATTGTATAATTTTCAGTTTGAAGTTTGTTGGCAATTTTGTAAATGTCACTTTCATTTAAAATGCCATCATTGATTGCCGTCTGCAGTCACCAGTCTGACACCTCACATGTCTAATGGCGCTGGCTTGCTGACCGTTGGGCGATGCCCGTTGCGCGTCTAACATTACACAAGCACGCACGCAGGCACGCACGCCGGCAGACTCACGCAAGCTCGTTGTCAATCTCGGCAAGTTGATCGCCTGCACTTGCCTCGTTTAATCATACGTCACAGTGGTTGGGCGCAAATTTGCCCCTCGGGCAAAGCCTAACGCTTCGGACCAAACGCATATTGAGCCAAAACCAAAATGTATCTGATTGATTTATAACCAAACGAAAGACAACCTCAAAAAAAAAAGAAACGTTTACTCAACGCAACTCGAGCTCAACAACAACCTTAAACTCAAGCTCAACTTTACCGTGGTCGTTATCGTGCTTGCGCTATGTTAGAGAGCCCTCTGTCTGTCCATTTGTCCGTCCGTTGGTGCGTCAGTCTTGGCGTGGTCATCATCATGCCAAGACGCCTTGTCTGAGTTCCTTGTTGCTTAGCCCACTCAGTCATTCAACCGCTTGCCCTTCATGCTTTTGACATTGCCCATTGCCCCCCCCTTGCTGCACACCTTGGCCGCGTGATCCGTGCCCCTTTGCTGCTCATTGCTTAGTGTGCGCAGTGCAAGTTAATGATGATAAATGATGATGTTATGATTTGTTAATTTTTCTTAGACTCTTTTATTTTTATTGCGTGTAGATTTAGTTGTATTTCTCTCTCACTCACACACACGCACTCACTCACTCACTCTTTTTGTTGTTGTTGTTGTTGTCTTCTGTTTTTACTTACTTTTCTACCTTTAGTTTTTGCTCCTCAGTTAATAGTTCATTTTTCTCATATAATTTGTTGCTTATTTTTAATTTGTATCTTTTTTTTTTGTATCTTTTTTTGTATCTTTTTTTTTTTTTTGGTGCGCTTTGCGTTCGTTAAGCATCAAAAAAAAAGGTGAGTGTAAAAACAAAAATGAAATTAAATAGAAAAAATATTAAAGAAAAAAAAAAATGTGAAACAAACTCACGGCGAAAGTGTAATTTTAAGTATCGGTTTTGTTGCTTCGCTTTGCTTTGTTAATTTTACAAAATTTAGTCATTTAGGCAAAGCAACAATTTAGTTAATTTTACAGCGCTAAATGATCGCTGTTGTTGTTGTGATTGCCTTTGCCGACATTTTGTGGTTTAGTAATTGTTTAATACTTGAAAGCATTTTAAACTTTTCGGTTCACTTTTCGGTCTTTCTATCTTTTCAATAAACTTAACGTTTGCCGTTTAGTAAATATGATTTATATGCGTGAGAATGTTTTATTGTTGCTGCTGTTGTTGTTGTTGTTGTTGCCATCATAGATACTTCAAGTAGTTCGCTTATGAGCAGAAACGCCGCCAAACGTCATTTGATTATTTTTAGTCATGTTTGCCAAACGAAATGAAAGTTTAATGTTCCTCAAAAATGCGCAAATTAGATTATATATATTTTGAGACTTCGCTGAACGTTCAATTTGAGCCTCTGCTGTGCTGCAAGAAACTCACAAATAAGAACCAAGTGCGTTTTCAGTACATAGAAATTTTCGAGGAAATTCTGCCAAACAGAAGCGTTCAAAATATCAGAGCGTTTCATAGATCATTTAAGGACGGTTTAGTCGTGTATACTCAGCAACATTCTATGCTTGTATAATTGTCATTTTATAGGGTTTTAGGGATCACTCAGCCAACCAATTGATTATCCCTTCTGATCTGGAGATCGCGACTGTTGAGCGAGAAGTGGTCTCAAGTCGCTAGCTCTCATAATTGCGGATAATCATTGTCAAATATGGATTGCTTTTGTCATACTGATCTAGAGAATCTCATGGGTTCTACTTCTCTCCTTCCATGCTTTTGTTCGCCAACAAAGTAAATACAACTTGACGCCTCTGGAACTCCTGCCACACCCGAATTCGCTTGGGATCATTACTTAATCATGCTTATAAAGACTTTTAAGTAAAAAACTGCTGTATGCAAAGTTTTTTGATAACAAGACTGTCTGCCTAGCCAAAATTCGCTTGGCAGAGGTTTATTTATACTACACCAAATCATGCATGAAATTCACTTCGTTGAATTATCGAATAATCGTTGAATTCTTACTTCAGTTGAAAGCATTTTGCACATTTGAGCATTTCACTTTGCGCAACAGCATTGCATCACGCACACTTGCCGGTCACGCACACTTGTCGTGTCAGGTTGAAACACAACGAGAAGAACATTCCAAGAATCATCATCGAACGCATCATCGATGAAGCTGAGAAGGACTTGGCCAAGTGTCAGCGACACTTCAAATTACGCACATAAGTTGCATGTTAATTTAGATTTATTACAAGCAGCAACGACAAGTGCGCTGCATCGACTTACAAGACATCGACTTGCTGTTGTTGTTCTTGTTGTTGTTGGTTACTTTGTGGAAAACCACTTTGTTGCCTATTTTGATCAGCATTGTAAATAATAAAAATGTCACATGACGGCCACTTGACATTACACAAGAACCGATCCGAACCGAACTGAACCGATCCGAATATTTGACTTGTGCACGAGCACGAGAAAGTAGCCTCCTCCGACGCACGGCAAGTGTCTTGTGTCAGTCAGTTGTGTCGTCGTCGGCAACGCAAGCACGGCAGCCGTGACAACACAGCGATAAATGTCAAGATGAGCAGCGGGACTTACATACATGATCCCGAACGTAATACGAAATCACTTTGTGTTTCGGCTTACAAACCGCCCTTTTTCCACGGAATTTCAAGGCCTCAAGTGGCTGTCGTGGCATGCTTGGCCAGCGATCCTTTGGTCAGAAGGACATACTAACTGACTGACTTGCTTACTAACCAGCTATGTCTGTCTCACTCGTACACTAGGCTATAATACAACTACTACATGATTATGTTGATGATTCATAATGGCGATGATGATGATGATGATGATGATGATGATGATGATGATGATGATGATGATGATGGTTTGGCAGCGTACAAATTGAGTTGAGATTATCACTTTGGGATCGTTCGGTCGTTCGGTCGGTCGATCAATAGCGAAGTTGTTGAACAACATGATTTAACGAGAAGCCAAAGTGTCCTGTTTTCACTCCTTGTCGGTCCTTGTTCGTCATCGTCGTTGCTGCTCTTGTTGTTGTTGTTGTTGTGCCTCTGGACGCTCGTTTTAGTTCTATTTTATTATTATTATCGTTTTTTTTTGTGTTGTTTTTGTTGCTTTTTGGTTTTTGTGGTCTGGTGGGCGTGTCTGACATGGTCATCGGTGATTATAAATTTATGTTTGCTGCTCATGTTTTTTTTTTCCGCATTTTTTTTGTATCTTTTTTGTTGTTGTTGTTGTTGTTGTATTGTTCGTTAGAGAATCTATTACAGCATATGGCAAAATAATGTTTTACTTTAACGTCGTTGTCTTTTGCTGTTGTTGTTGTTGTTGTTGTTGTTGCTTTTGTTAGTTTTAAGTAACGATGTATGTTTTTTTTTTATGTTTTTAGTTGAGCGCCGTTTTATTTTGTGGCTTCGTTAGTTGCGCGCTGTTGTTGTTGTTGTTGGCCAAGCCAGAGCATGAAATTTTCGCTAAGCTGACAAAGTCGTGTGCGTATGCGTGTGCGTGTGTGTGCGTGTGTGTGGCAAAATTTGCTGTCATATAAATCAATGACTGATTTATGATTATTGCAAAATATATTATCGCCAAATTAGTCTTTTTCTCTCACTAACATTAATGCTTCTTCTTCTGCTTTTTTGCTTTCTTTTTTTTTTCGCTTATGTATTATGACAAACGAAACGCGCGCTGCCACGCCCACTTATTACACAAAGCCTTTGCTGTGCTGGCGTCTGTTTGACAGTTTTTTTTTTATGTATTTTTGCCTAATTTATGAAACTTCCTTATTTGCGCGTTGACAAACGAAACATTAACAAGAAGTGTCTAACGTTACTTTTGCTTGAAATTATATTTTATAACCTCACAATTAACAGAAGAAGAAGAAGAAGTATAAGAAGAGAAGTTTGTCAAGTGGCGCCGTTGAATAATGAAAGGCAAAAGGGCTATAAGCGTAGAAACAAAAAGGGATTTGTACAATGCTGCTAGCACACAGGCACAGACACACCCACGCACAGACGCACACACACACACACAGAGAGAGGGCACATGCATGAAGCCGTGCACGAAAATAGAAATCACACCAGAAAAAAGCATGCGAAGCAAATCGATTTCAGGCGAGAATTTAATCAATTCGCGTCGCTTTTTGCGGTCAAAATGTTTCATTACCATTATTGCCAAACGAACGAAACGAGAGAGCGTAAGTGTGGGAGAGTGGAATGGCGAGAATAAGAGAAGAGCAGCAGGCGCTGAAGTGTGTTTGAGTGCAAGCAACGGGAATAAACGCACAGTTGCAGAGAACATGGTTTGAGTTGTGCTGAGCGAAGGTGCGAAGGTAAGACGTGAACGAGAGGAGAACAGAAAAGACGAGGGCGGTGCAGTGGGCGGCAGAGGGCGTGCGAACGTATAAAGCGAATTTAAATGCATTTCAGACTAAAACAAAATTTATATATGCATTAGAGAACAGAAGGAGTGTGAGTGAGAGGGCGAAGGAGTAGGCGAAGGCGAGCTGAAGTAAGACAAAGCATATGAAACGTAAATGAGTAAAAGAATATGAAATAATGTTTCAAAAAAGGAAGTTTAGCAAAGGAAAATAGAAAATCGAAAGAAGAAGAATAAAAAAAAAGTGCCGGAAATAAATTCGTCGCGCAAAGCGTAGCCAAAAGGGGGTCAAAGCAGCGCGGGGGGCGGGCATAAAGTATGTACAACAATGACGTACAATGCCACGCCCACTTGAAGGCGAGCGAACCTTTGGCCCAAAACAACAATTGGCATGCATATGAGCGCTTATGAAATTAAACAAGGAACAACAACAACAACAACAACAATTATGACAGCCAAATCAGCGCAAACAACAAATAATGAATAAATTGTTAAAAAAAAGCCCTTCAAAAAAGAGTAATAGAAAAGGGGCAAAGCCCAAGAAGAAGAAGAAGAAGTAGTAGTAGAAGAAGAAAGGCGCAAATCAGTGGCGCCGTTGTCAATTGTGTTGCTGACGAGGGGCAGCGGTCAGTGGGCAGCGGGTTCGGCTACGCGAAGAAAACGCCGAAGAAAAATGTGCGTGGTCATTGTGGAGCCATTAACTTAAACAAAAGGACATGTTAGCATGTCCTGCACGCCGCAGGATACGCGACACAATGCGACGCCTGTTGTTGTTGTTGCGGTTGTTGTTGTTGTCAGCATGAAGAGCGGAAAATTTATCGAGCGCGCACATGTCGCACTTTTTTCCACTTTCCTTACGCTTTGCCCCTACCCCTTACCCTGCCCTTTAGCTAAGCACTTCGCCCCCCTCCCCATACTTTGTTGCTCGCCTTTGGTCATATATGTATATATTTTTTTATAAACATTTGTATTTGTTTGCCAAGCGCAGCGAAATGAAGTCATACACAGGACGAAAAGGACGAAAGGAGGAACAGGACCTTTAAAACGCCGAACGGCGCTTGGGACACGTGGACACGTACCGCACATCTGTCAGGCACTGCGCGCTGCCACACGTGTGCTTCAAACGCTACGCAACGATCGCCTAACGGTAAAGCAGATCTTGAGCTGATCTGGAGAGCACTTCGTGTTGTATCTTAAGGAACTTTGTTTCGCTTGAAATGAAGTTTTGTTTTTGTTTTTTGTTATTTGCGCCTTTTATATAATATAAATCATATTTGCAGCGCTGAAAACTCAGGATAGTATAGTACTGAAGAAGAAGAAGCAGAGACAGAGAGTCTTGCTAAGGAATTCAAATGCGATAAATCAGTTGGCATTTTGCGTTAAGCGTAGCGAAGCGCCAAAGGGCAAACGAAATCTTTCAATTTCAACTTCAACTTGATGCTGCCTTCTGCTTCTTCTGCCTTCTTCTTCTTCTGCTTATTTCAATAATTATAGAGTACACTTAGCAGCGGCAGCGGCAGTGGCAGTGGCAGCAAGGATACATTTGCCCAGGCAGCGCAGCAAAGCAAAGCAAAGCGAAGCTGTCATTTCATTTCATTTCATTTGTGGCTGCAACGTGAACATGCAACAACAATAAGAACAACAACACACATGTATACATGATATTTGTTGCAAACAATGCGCGTTGCATTGAAAATCAATAAAAAGATATTGTATCTTTGATAAAATTGCGACTTCCGTCAGGTGCAATCGCTCTTTGCCAAATGTCGCTAATGTCTAATGTTACCACACGCACACACACACACACACAGTGAGACACACAAGTGTAACATGATGCTTTGAAATTGTATAAAAAGATGCACGGCTCAAATTATATGAAGCTAATGAGCGATGTGTTTGCAATAAAGTATCGCATAAATCGATTATATGTTGACAATAAACTACACACAGATACACACGCACATGGCTTGACATGCTGACAGGATATGTCAAGGATATCCGTTGCGAACGCTAAGCAATCGAAACTCTTATATTTCTTATATGAAAAGTGCTTAGAAACTTTTTTGCATGAACTTCGCTTTGACACTTATTGCCTTTGCCCCTCACCCACACCGCCTGTGTCATACATGCAAGCCAAACTGAATGATAAATCCTTACAAAATTCATGAGTACACAATGGACCACTTCACAATGTCCTTTCATCGCTCACCTCTCTCCGCTGTCTCTCCGTTCATTGTCCTTGTATATTTGTATCTGTATCTGTATCTGTATTTGTATATTTTTTCTGTGCTTTTCTTTGACTTTTTTTCGCCGAATTTTTCCGACAATTGTTTGCAGTTGTTTGTCGTTTGCTGACATTTGCTGCAGCATACAACAACAGCAACAACAACGAACGTTGACTTATGAATACCAATGACAATAACAACAACAATTGCCGCTATCGATATTTTATTTATACGCTTATTTTTTTATAGCGTTTTTTTTTTCAAGTTGTTCTTTTTTTTTATTATTGTTGTTGTTGTTGTTGTTTGTTTACTGCGCTTTGTTAAACAAGTTCATAAAAATGCAAACATATTTCACAGCCTTCACTTTTTTATGTGTCCGCCTCGTGCACAACTCCCCGGCCAGAGCACATGCATGTGTGTGTGTGTGTGTGCTTGATTTATGCGACATTAATACTGATCATCATCATCATTGGCTTTATCATCATTGTGAGCGTTGCTGTCCATTTCCGTTTCCGCTTTGCTCAAGTATCATGGTCAATCGCTTTTGTTGCTCTTCGATTATATCCTCTTTTTTTGGCGTTTCAGCTTTTTTTTTGTGCACCGTTAACATTAAAATATTGACGGTCATGTGTATTTAAAAAAAAAGGAACAAATGACATAATGTCCTTGATGGCCTTGATATGCTCAATGCGCATTGTTGTGCTTGTTTGCTTTTTGTTAGATTTTTTTAAAGCATCATTTTTATGAAAACTTTAAATTTATGCTAACAAATTAAACATGTCAACAAAAACTGCTTTTTTTTGTTTGCTAAAACCATATTTGTTATGCCTTTTAAACTACAATAAAAACTGTCGTGTTGTTCTTGAGTTATCTTTGGGAAATGAAGTAATTTCGAGAATATTTCAATAACGAAACGTGAGAAATTCTTGGCTGTTTTTTTACGGCATTAATAAACCAAATTAAACATTATTAAATTAGTGTAAATTATGAAAAATATTTTGATTATTTTATATTGATTTTTATAAGAAAAAAAAAAATAAAAATAATAAATATAATTATAAAAAAATAATTAAAAAATATAAATATATATAAATAATAAAAGGAAAAGTGAGAATTAATTTATAGATGAAAAAATATAAATAATAAAAATAACTTTTGTCAGACAGTTTGTAAGAACAGTTGGTAAATTGGGATGGTCCTGAAGACCTTGATTTCTGACAAGTTGTTTTGTTCGGTTAATAAAAAGTTGTCTTGAGATACTTGCGCCGATAAGTCGAGATACTTTTTTCAGGCTGGGATGAATGCTCAGTTATTTTGTTTGTGGCATTGCGGCTCATTGCAAGGTGTGCTATTTGGTGTTATGGTAATTAGGCTTAAGTTGAGGCATGTTCAATGGCACGCCCACACGGCACGATGGCCGAGGGACGCGAGACGTGGGACAATTGACGACAGAGGACAGAGGACGATTGCTCTTTAATCAAGCACGAATTCAAAGCGTAATTTCAATTTTCAAATTACTTCCACTGAGAAGCAGTTGACGATGGCGATGGCGATGATGATGATGATGATGAGGACGACGACATTTGATGATGCCAAGGATGCGCATGCAAATAAGCCAACTAAGCGGCGGTGGCGGTGACGGTGACAGTGGCAAGGATAATAGAGCCAATCGAGTGATTTAGTTGAATTGCCAACAATTGAATAAATTTTCCAATTGCATGAATTTTCGCATTAGCATTAAAATCAACAAACGCCGCGCGGCACAAAGCAACAACAACAAAAAAAAAGGCAGAAGCGGCAAGGACGACGTGCGTGTGCGTGTGTGTGTGTTTGAGTGTGTGAGTGTGAACGTCAAAGAAAGTTAGTGAGTCGCGAAAACACAAAACGCCAAATCAGGGACATGAATCACTCAGTCGACGAAGGCGACGACGACAACAAGGACATGAATGAGCAGCAGCTCGGGCACGAGAAAGACGAAGGCTGTTGTCTGGTACAATTTCAACCCTTTTTTCCAGCTCATGTGCTCATTCATTCGTGCGCTCATTCATTCATTTCACACAAGGTTGATTGAAGCAAAAGATGAGTTCGAGAATAGCAAAAATCAACTTCAGTCAAGTTTAGTTAAGTCGAGCTGAGCTGAGCTGAGCATAAATAATGAAAATGCTATTGAAATTGATTGACTCAAGCACACACACACACACAGAGGCACACACACACGCTTCATGCGCAATTTCGTCCTTTGAGCCTTTGACAGAGCTTCTTCTTTGGCTTTAAATGAGTGTTTGTTGCCTTTCATGCGTTGACACCCATTTTTCGTGCCGTTTCACACACAGACACACACACACAGAGGGCGAAACATATGCGCAGGTTGTTAAAGGCGTACGAGAAGGTGGCAACAGCAGCCAAAAGGACAACAACGTGCTCAGGACCAAGGACCAAGCGCGCCAGCACGCATTGAAACGTGAATTGGCAGCCGTGCTGATATATATACATATATATATATATTGAAAATTGCGTAAAGAGTTAATTTTGTTTTTATGTTCAAAATGAAATACAAAAAAAATAAACAAAAAAAAAAAAATAATACAAAAATCATAAAAAAGTGGCGAAATGAAGGGCAGCGGTGCGTTGCGGTGCGGTGCGGCGTAAGAGTCACGGACAAATGAAAAGGGTTGCCAACGCTTTGATGCTGTGCGGTTGAGGGGCGGCACACAAAAGTGGGTGTTGTATTTGTGTGCCGCAATGCGTGAGTAAGTGCCTCTGCCAGCGTCTGTGTGTGCGTGTGTGTGTGTGTGTGTGTGTGCACAAGTGGAGCTTATCAAAGAGTGCTACGGCCACGCCCAAATCGTTTTTATTTCTTAGAAAATCATTCGTTCTTTTTATTATTTTTGTCTTCTTCTTCTTCTTCTGCTGCTTTGCTGTGATTTTGAACTGTTTTGTTATCATTATTGTTTGCATTGTGAAGATTTTGCAATTTTTGTGGTTTTCAATTTATTTATTGTTGTTGTTGCCATTGTTGTTGTTGCTTGTGTGGTTGTTGCAGCCCAGTCAAGTGGGTGTTTTTATTACACCATTTGTTTCTCCTTCCCCCCCGGTTTGTTGTTGTGACAATTCAGCGTTGTCTGAAGAAGAGGGGCGGGGGGCAGGAGTACTGCTTTAATTTATTGGCATGTGCATTTGATTATTTGCTCACATTAACATACTCGCCTACATTTTTTTATGGCAAAGTCAACGAAATTTCGGTTTCTCTTCAATTATTTGACCGAATTCGACCTTGAAAAAAGTGGGGTTTATAAGCGCACATAAGCAAATTCGGCATTTTATATGCAAATATTGTATATAATAGTGATCCCACAGCAAAACACTTTCCTTTCCAGAAGTTTATATATGAGAGATGATGAAGAAAACAATCAAACTTCAGAGCACCTGAAAGACATTCCGTCGAAAACTTCAATGTGTTATATTAAATTAACATTTGTCGCCTCAGCAGTTAATAAAATCGGAATTGCCTGCTAAAGTTCTCACTTTATACACAAAATTAGCCAAAGAGGTGAAAGTCATCGTAGGAATCCTTCTTAAATGCTTATTTTCTGGCTTTTCTTTTGGGACAAACAATATAGAGACCCAACAAACTCAAGAAAACTGAAGGATCTTTATATGATGTATCAACTTCAACTTTTGAGAGATGAAAGTGATATTTTATAGGTCGAATGTCCCAATGATTTCAAAGCCATCGTGAAAACTATGAAATATCTGCCGAATTCTTTTAAGCTACGCCAGTGATACAAAATGCATGGATCTGTCAAATGACCTTCTGGCTTCATTCCGCGCCTTAAGGTGTGTGTCACAACAACAACAACAATAACAACAACAAACACTCACGCATGCATGTTCATATACAAATGTAAGTACTTCGCTCTTCTCTCCGCTCCTCTCCGCTACGTTCGTCTAGCCTTGTCTAAGCATGCCACGCCACGCCATGCCACGCCCCGTTTCCATTCGATTTGCCATGTTTGCGAATCATTCGATCTTTGGTCTGCTTTGCTCAACTGTTTGTTGTTGTTGTTGTCGTTGTTGTTGTTGCTGTTTTCTTTGTTGCATTGCATCCTTGCGCTGCCTTAAATGCTGCCATCAATCTGCCGTGCATTAACTCGCATATTTCCCATACGCCAGTTTAGTTAATTAAAAATTTCTTTATAGACATGAAATTAATTTTCACATCTGCGAACAAAAACTACATACATGTTCATATAATAAATAAACAACAACAACAACAACAACTGCAACTGCAACTACAACAAGTTGAAGCGCAAAAAGCCGCCTCGTTGCGCCGCCGAGCCGAGCCGCTCCACACCGCGCCCCCCTTCCGAAAGCGGCAACATTTCATGCTTTCTACGATTTACTTGTTGGCCATGAATCGTTTGCCTGCAAAGCCAATGGACTCACTCACCATTGATGCATGTGGCAGAGACGTTATGGTTGTTGTTGTTGCTGTTGTTGCAAACTCCGATCGACAATGTTTGATAGTGCAAAGTGTGCCGTGTTGGCCAAACATGTGCAAAAACAAAATACACAACGAAAAAAATGAGCAAAAAAAATGAAGAGAAAAAAAAAATTGTTATTAAAAAATAATTTAAAGAAATTGCTTTAATGCATTCGCGTTAAAAACAGCAAAAACATAAGCGAAACAAAAACAACAAAAATATTAAATTAAAAAAAAAATGGAAGGGAACTATTTTCGGCTTTAGCGAATATTAAATACGCTTTGCCCAATTATGCTTATTGGTTAAATCTTTTTTATCGATTTTCCAGTAATAAACATATACATTTTTGAAGATTTAGGGCGCGTGGCCACGCCCATTTTATAATTTGTCATAAAGCAAGCAATGTCGTAAAACTTCACTACATTTTTCAGTCTTGTAACTCATCTGCTTACAGAGAAATGCCATTTTTGGGTTTTTTGCTGTATAGGCGGTGCCACGCCTTTATGTCTGTTTATTATAAAACTTGGAATTACAGTCAAGCATTAATAAAAACACTTAATTGCAAAGTTTGCTTTGTTTATTTTCAAGAACAAAAAAGTTTTCCCAACAAAAACCTTATTTTTGACCGATCATTCCTATGGCAGCTATATGCTATAATAGGCCGATTTTGACCATTTTTGCATCATATCTTTGTTTATGTTAAGGAAGTTCTTGTGCGAAATATTGTGTCGATAACTCCAAAAACACGCCACTTTCCAAGCAAAAATCTCATTTTTGACTGATCGTTCCTATGGCAGCTATAGTGGTCCGAACGAAATAATTCTGAGATATGCAATGCCTGGAAATATTTGAAGAACTTCTGCGTTTAAATTTTTTCGATATGCTTAAAACTCTGGAAGGCGTGTGCACAGAAACAATCGAAAGACGGACAGACGGACATGTTTTTTTGAATTCGTGTCGGCGATGTCTTCTTCTCTCCGTTGCTAACCTCATGACAAAGCTAATGTACTCATTTTGCAAGCGTATGAAAAAAAACACTTTATGTTCTTCGACTTTGCGTTCAACGCTTTATGAGTGCGCTTTTGTTGTTGTTGTTGTTGCTTTTTATTAGATTTTTATCTACAATGCAAAAATAACTAAAAATGCAGCAAGTTGCAATTGCGTCTTGTCTGAAATTTATAAGCGCATGTCTGCCTCTGTGTGTGTGTGTGTGTGTGTGTGTGTGTGTGTGTGTGTGTGTGTTTAATATACTCGTCATACTTGGTTGTATCGCAAGTTGATCTATTAATAAACTTTGATATGAGCGTCAAAGTCAAAACGTAAGAAACTTTCAATTATGCAATTTTTGTATGAAGTATGAAAAAGAACAACAACAACAACAACAATGAATAGCATAGCAGCAAAAGTGTACGAACGAACAGTTGATCGATCGATAAGTGATTGAATGAATGAATGAATGAGTGCATGAATGACGTTTGCGTTCCTACGTTCCTTTGAATGATTCGGCAAACAATTGCTTACAAACCAACAGCGTCATTGTCACCGCCGCCCCCGCAACCGCAACGGCAACGAGTGACCAAAGCAGTTGGTAGCATTCAAGCAAGTGCAACTGCGTTGAGTCAATCAATGTTGACAGCGCACGAAGACCAAATTAACACACTCACACACATACGCATGCATTGGCAGTTGCTCTCATCGTGACGAGTACAGAGAGAGAGAGAGAGATCAAAAAGCATACGCGTACTCTGACATTCAATTAACCTATCAAAAATCCTTTTGTGTGTATGCCGCGCTTGAGAGTAATTTCAACACTGAACAACTAAACCGCTTACCGCGCGCCACCACACACCTCGCCCACCACAAGCAACGTCGGTAAACGAAACACGGAAGCAACATTAGGTGCGCGAAAGAGACCGCGAGTGGGGACACACTTGGCAGCTGTGAATGCGTGGGTTATGAAATAAAATTGAAACGAAATGAAATGAAGCAAAATGAAACAAATGTTGAAGAAGAAGAACGAACACTCAACACAACAACGACAACAACACTTGTATAACTCAAGTTATTGTTGACACCCCCGACGCACCTCTCGTGTGCTGATGATGAGCCGCAGTCGCAGTCGCAGCCGACGCCGCTGCCGTCACTGATGAAGAAGTCAAAATTGAAGTTGCTGCCGATGATTGAAGCTTTTCCATAATTTGCCTATTCATGGCGGCGTGCGCTGGCGGCGCTTTTGATATCAGCAACAACAACAGCAACAACAACAATGTTCAGTTGGGAAAACTTGTGGCAAAATGTGTTGGTCATCATCTAAAAACGCGTCGCATCTGAGCGGTGGAGCAAAGCAAAGCAAAGCGTTTTGTTAAGTTCAACGAATAATAAAAATTCGCAAGAGTTAAAAGCATTTTGTAAGCGTTTTAACAGAAGCTGATGAACACTCACCGCCTGACGTTTTTTGTTCGCATCTCAACTCAACTGTCTGTTGTTTTCAATCAAGGCTTAGCAGCAGTAGGCGGCGGGGTGTGTGCGGTATTGCGTTGGTTAAATGAGGCACATAATTCATGTCGCTACTTTGATTGATGCCTAAAGCTCATATTAAGATTGCTTATCTGCAATGCGTTTTTAATTTTTATACATAAAATGGGTGAAGAAAAAAAATACATTGGACTTTTTCAAGGCTTTGAAAGCAAAGTTGCAATAGTTGCAAATGAAATTTTCACATTTTGTTAAAAATCTTTGCTAATTTAAAGCGGAAGTTCAAAGTAAAGACAACAAACAATACAAATAATCATTTGCCACGTGCCACAATGCGACAATGCGAGAGGACGCCAACGATGATGATGATTGTGTGCATATTGTTGTTGCTGCTGTTGTTGTTGTTGTTGCCTTTGGCCAAATTACATCCTTCCGTTTTAGAGTCGTTATATAAATATTGTATGTATGTGAGCGAAGCGCTTTCGAATCAGTCGAGCTCGAACTTAATTTGCGATCGTTACGCGGTTTTCACGCTCAACCCCAAACAACTGAAGGCGGTCGGCAATAACTGTCACACACACACACCCACACACACACACAGAGATACATTGAGCGACTCATGCTGCTGCTAAAGCACCAAAAACTCATCGGGGTTAGTGTTGCATGTATCAATGAGCTACACTCCCTTTTGTTGGTCATAACGACTTACGACTACAGCCTTTCCCATTTCCCATTGATGCTACGATCATGCCATTGGCATGTGTTCCATACCACATGTTTCTAAGCACACATTGCCTAGAAGGTGTAAGAAGAAGCAAGGCACAGTAGGCGAATATGATTAAACCATATATGGAAAATATAATGCTGTCTCTCTCTGTCTGCCGCTCTGTCTTGTTGACAAAGCGTTGTAGTGTATTAAAGATGCGGCAATGCCGTTGCTTGAGTTTTCATTCGTCATTTACCGTTTCATCGTTGTGGCAAAGTAAATTTTCAATTGTCTCATTTGGCTGACTTCGCCATCGCCTTCGCGTTCGTCCTGTTTTGTCATTAGTTTCATTTTATAATTTATTAACGTCAACATTAACGCCCGTCCGCCGTATTGCCCACCGCCCCCCACCACCTCGAACGCCGTGTGTGTGCGCTCGTTTGATTTTTAAATTGAAAAATTTCAAAAACTGTTTTTGAGAAGCGTTGAAGATACAATAATTTCACAAACGAGGGTTGTCTTGCATGGGTTCGGGTGTGGGCGCGGGCGCGGTGTGCGGTTGCGACTTTTGACTTGAAATGGCCAACGAAGCGAATGCACTTTAATTTGTCAACGATTGTGAAAATTCGTGTTTGTCCTTTGACTTTCGGATTTGCTCTCTTTTTGATTTCCATACAAATTTCTGTTTACTGTTTTCGGTTTCGCTTACAGTTACGGTTCGTCACACCATTCCACGACGCAGCGCAGCATCATTGATGAGGACGATGACGACGACAACAACTGACACTAATGTGTCAGAGGTCACGTGTCATTCGTTTGCGACATTTACAGATTTATCTTTCGGATTATCAACAGCGCATTAGCACACACACACACACACACACTGATACAATTACACACACACACCAGCAACAACAAAAACAATCAATGAGTTATAAAATGAGTCGCGTGTCTCAAGTGTTTCATGTTCTTCTTCTTATTTAATGCTTGCTCGTAAATATTTCCAATTTTGTGTGTTTACTCATTTTATTAACAAAAACTGCCGTATGTAATGTGCAGCGCCTTGTAACATAAGCCTATATGACATGCTTTGTTATGCTATCATTTCACTAATAAGTGCTGAACTGCTGTATGTATTGTACAGCGCTGCGTAACATAAGCGCACATGACACGTTTTTTTGTATTTGTATATCAATAATTGAAAATCTTCAACTTTATATATATTAATTTCAAGTTGAAGTTTAAGTTAATTATTTTTATGCAGCAAGAAAAGCGTATTTTATCGATAACGTGCATAAACGTTGAAGAAAAGATGTCTTTTCAAGGTTTATTCTCACATGGGTGCACACTGCTTTCTGTTCCTGAGTGCGGCAACACCTGTCCCAGTTAGCCATAAGGCATGGCTCACTCAGCGCCAAAACAAATAGCCTGACTAGTGCTGACTTGACTCACTACGGTCCGACGGTCAGACTGACGGACCGACTGACGGTTAGGCGAACGTATGTGCAAAGGTAATTTTGTATCCACACCTTGTTAATATGAAATTAATGACTGCATTAGATAAATTACAATATGAGCGCGCAGGGGGCATAAAATCGACAAGCTGCCATTGCGCGCATTTTATCAGTGGGCTAGAGGGTGCGAGGGTGCGGGGCATACAGCACGGGTTACGGGCACGGGCACGGGTTCATATCAAGGGCACTCACTCACTGGCAATAAGTAAATGAGCCACGCTAACGACATCGTCTAACAGCGTTGGCGTATTCTTGGCCAATAGAATGCTGAAAGCGGTAGCGTGGGGGAGGGGTAGTGTAGTGTGTTGGTAGCAAATAGTGGTGTTTGTGGTGGTAGCGGCTTTGTTATTATTATTGTTATTAAGTGACAAACCTTGCGACATGTGGAACAGCGATAATGCGATTGCAATGCAGATAGTTAGTTACTAGATACAAGATACACAAAAACAAACACAAGCACACTTAGACGCCTAACAATAGCCAAGTTAGCGCCCATTGTGAGTACGTTTTAATAGAACAAATTGCTTATAATTTCGATAGCAATCAAATGAGTTGAGTTTCAGTTGAGTTGAGTTGAAGAACAATCGAACGTTTTACTCAACCTTTTGCGGTGCTAAGTTGTGCGACGCGAGTGCAGTCAAGAGTTGCGCGACAAAGCAGCAAAGGACCGAAGGACCGAAGGACAAAGTTGAGTTGATGTCAATGACGATGACGCGGCCGAAAGTTGAAGACTAATGACAGTTAAAATGTCAAAGACAACACAAGACATGACAAAAGTGGTGAGGAGCGGTGAGGTGAGTTGAGTAGAAGCGCGGCGATAATTAGCATGGGTACTGATTTCTTGTTTGTATCTCTCTCTCTCTTACACACATGTACTTACTTTCCTGCTTGCTTTTTTTTGCGCGCTCATTGTTGCTTGTTCAATTAAGTGAATGAATGAATGAATGAATGAATGAATGAATGAGTGCATGAATGAAGGCAACACAACTTGTTAACTAATGTCGCTGACAAACGGTAAAAATCGCACAAGACAAAGCAAAGGACAAATGGTAAGCCTTACTGACAAGAAGGGCCAAACAAGCGCTGACGCGGGCGACTGGGGCTGTGATGAGAAGCACGCGGGCGACTGGGGCTGCGTTGAGGAGAAGGAGTAGGAGTAGGAAGTAGAGGAGAAGCACGAGTAGGAGGACAGAAAGGCGTTAATCTCTTTTTTACGTGTTTGCTATTTAAGTTTATTATTATTTTTGTTTTTTTGTTTTTGTTTTTATTACGTTTCATGGCAAAGGCGGGCAACGGCAGTTCGACAACTTTCAATCATAATTATGTAATTTCAGGCATTGTTCTTTGTGCTGCAACCAACGCCCAACGAGCAACGACAAACGCCCACCAACCCACCGAACCCACCAACCCCCCCACACCATCATACACGACTTCAAGTCGCCACTAATTGCATTAAAATGAGCCGCCAAATGTTACTCGCTCTTTCTCACTCACTCACTCACTCTCACCTTCTGTCTGTTTGTCGCCGTTATATGCAAGACATGTCTTTGCTTCCGTATGTGTTGCTGTCTCACTCACTCATGCGCGCATTTGCGCTCATTTTGTCAAAAGGTGACAATTAATTTGTCAATATTTCATTTGCTGTTGTTTTTGTTGTTGTTGTTGTTGTTGTTGTTGTTGTTGTTGCACGTTTAATGACTTGCGGCACAACAGAATGTCCATGTGACTTCGGTCAACCTGTTTGGGGGTTTGATCGTTTTAATTATTTTGTCATTTGTATAAATTAAAAATACAAAATACAAAAACTAAGAAAACAACAAAAACAACAAAAACAAAAAAGGGTTACCAAGTCAAATGTTTATTGATTAATGATTATTTGTTGGCTTTGTGTTTCTTGTTAACTCAATCAATGATATTTTGGCCAATTGTTTGACAATGAGTGAAAGAGAGCGCGTTAGAAGTAGCGTGTGTGTGTCTGAGAAAAGAAGTCTTTTGTTTGTTGCAAGAAACATGTGTTCGACATGTCGTATGCGCAATTTGCACAACAAATGAAATGAACGAGTAAAGTTGACTCAAGACAATGGCGGATTTAAGTTCAAGTGCAGACAAACTGCATTTAAAATGGCTTTCAACAAGAACACAGCAACAACAACAACAACAATAAGCAGAAATAAAACGTGATCAACATTTTAATAATGTGCGTACACAAGCAATAAGCACAACAACAACAACAACAGCAACAACATGAGCACAGATAATGAGAAATACTTCAGCGTTATTCCTTGAAAACTTTGAATGCCAAGAAGACAAAAAATAAAAAAAAAAACGAATTAACAACAACAAATAAAAAGCACACCAAAAACAACAACAAAACATATAACAGACACTTTAAAAGACAAAAGGACTGACAAAGCTTAGCAAAGCGAAATGATATGAAAGCCAAGCTAAGTCGAAGTCGAACTCAAAGTCAAAGTTGTTGTTGCTGTTGTTGTTGTTGTTGTTGTGGCGAGCGTCCTGCAAGACTCGAATTCATTTGCCAAAGCAGAGAAAATGCAAAGAAATAAAAATAAAAAGTTTAAAAAAAAAAAAGAGGAAGAAAACAAAAACGGCGATAGAAATCGTGATACAATCACGTCTAGACTTTTATGAGTTGCGCCTACCAAAATGGGCAGCAACAACAGCAACAACAAGAACTACAACAACAGCAACAGCAAAAGAACGAACAAGTTGTATAAGAAGAAGACAAAGACGAACAAGACGTAGAAGAAGCAGCAGCAGCAGCAACAACAACAGCAACAGCAAGAGAACGTACACGTTGTGTAAGAAGAAGACGAAGACGAACCATACGTATAAGAAGCAGCAGCAACAACAACAACAACAACATGCTAAGCAAAGACTGCAAATGAAGCTCAAGCAAGCCATACGTTAAGTGCAACGAAGAGGCCAAAGGCGTGGGGGTGGTGGTGAGGCGGGGTGGCGCGGTAAGCGTCAACGATAAGCACAAAAAATTAACGTACAAGTTTTTAGCGCTTATATTTTAAATACTTATTTTTTTGTTGTTCTTTTTTTTTTTTTGGTTTTTGTTTTTGGATTTTTATACATTTTTAAGTTTAGTTGAGTTGACTATGAGTTTGCACGCTTATAAATGTGGCAACGCATGGCAGAGACAAGCAGCATGCAAGAAAAAAGAAGTTCAAGTCAACTAAGCAGAACAAGAGCTGAGAAAGACAGGCGATGGACGGACGGACGGACGGACGACGACTGAGAAGCCAAGCCAATAAAAATGAGACTGACTAAGTTGGAATGAATGGCAGTAAGCACAACAACAACAACAACAACAGCAGCTGAAGATTATGAAGTTAGTTCGGTCGGTCGAATGAAATATTTCATATCACTTTTTTCCCGCTTCTTCTTCTTTTTATTCTTCATTTTAGTCTTTTCCACAGAAGAAGATATGTATTTCGTTGTTGTTGTTGTTGTTTTTTGTGGCTAATTACATGGTGCCAAGCAAACGATTACGGTTACGAAAAATGAGAAAATTCTAAATCAACTTTTTTGCTGTCCAAAATCGTACAAGAGTTCGCAAAAAAAAATACAAATTAAACAGAAAAAACATAAAAGCATAAATAATAAATTAATAAAAAAAAAAAATACAATAATAAAGAAGGCGGCAAAATACGAAGTTTAAATGAAACGAAAGTTTGACTTTCTCACAGTTTTTTTTTGGCAAACAATATTTTTGCCATATTTGAAGCTTCAAAAAAAAGCATTGAATATTGTCTAAATATTGATATGACTCATGTACATACGTACATAAGTGAGTGCATTGGGCAACGACGACAAATCGGTTAAGGCACGAAGGCACGAAAGAAGAACAATCAAAATTGAAATTTGAATTCCCACAGAATTTAACTTTGGTTATGAACGACGATTAGACGCCTTTAAGGTTATGTTGTTGTTGTTGCTGTTGTCTCAATGGTATTGTAAATTAATTTCGAACTCATTATTAATTTTTTTTTTTTGTTTTTTGTTTTCTTTCACTCTTTTTGTTGCCTAAGCCGCAGAAGAAGCATTGTGAAATAATTGATTTTGGGTCAATAAAAATTACGCCGCACAAAATCGATTAGCAGCAAGAGAACAAAGCGCAGCAACACTTTGGCGCCAGTAGACGGATTCGCATAATTAACAGAAAAAAAAAAACAATGACGAGAAAGCCGAAAAGCCGAAACAGAACAGAAATAAAAAAAACCAAAAACAAAAAAGCCGTTAAAGTGTCGAAGCGTAGCCGATCGTAGCGATCCAAACAACAACGACGACGACAATGCGTCGACGACGGCGTTGAATTTGTATTCCAATTTCACTGCGACGACACGGGAACAATGAAAAGCGAAACAGAATACAATAAAAAGTAAGAAGCAGAAGATGAGACACAAAAAAGGTGAGCGAGCATCAAATCAAATCAAAAGTGCGGCAAAGAACAAAGAGGCGTCAGTTGTGAGAACACCAACTTGTCTAGAGAGCAGAGTGCAATGGCAGAGGCAGCGGCAGCGGCAGCATCAGCAGTGGGAGCACTGTTGTTGTTATTGTTGACGTCGCTGTGCCGAAACTGTAACGAAAGCAGTTAAGAAGCACGGGTGAGCAGAAGGCAGCGCTGTTCCACCTACATACGTATGTATGTATATATTGAGCGAAACAGACAGACGAACAGATTTTTGCGAAAAAACAAGGAAAAGATTTAAAATCATGTTGTGTCTTGTTCGCAGGAATATTTAATATTTATATATTTTTTTTTCTGTTCATTTTCTAAAACAGAGAAAAGATCATTAAGGATGATTAAAATGCGCGAAACGATGAAATGTTTTCTTTTAAGTTTTGAAATCATTTTTATTTTCTGTTAAACAAAACCGACTTAAAATATGAGACTAAACAACAGAAAAAGAGAAGAGTGTGTAGAGAGTGAGGCGCTGATAATGAAGCTAAAGTGAGTAGAAGAAGAAGAAGAAAGGGCAAAAATGAAACGCATAAAGTTCACATCAGAGACGATAAATATTTTTCATTTGTTGTTGTGTCTTAAAGCAACTTAAATAATTATGAACGCAAAGCGAACGAACATGTTGTAGATGAAGACGAAGACGAAGAAGAAGCTGAAGATGAGGACGTCTGTGGCAGCTAAACAAATGTGCTGCAGAAGCGTTGGCGACCAAGACCAAAAGCAGTTGACGTTGATGGTATGATGAGCCGTGCGAAGGCCGAGGGCGTAAGGTCAGACAAAGGTACAGACAGACAGACCAAGCGACGGACGGACAGAAGCTGTTTTGATAGACTGTGGGAAATTAAAACTTATTTCGGCATTTTGTGTCGAATATATATTTGGTGTTGCAACTTGACTTCTTGGCCAAGTTGTTTGTGTGTTGGAGAGACAAGACAGATAAACTAATCAAATTCCATAATCGATTCGATTATGAAAACAAGCAAATTATGATCAATTCAAAGTCAAAGTTTTTTCGCATTATTTGCACATTTTTAATTTACAAATTTTGTATTTTTTGGCTTTGAAATTCATGAATTTGTATAAAAGTTGCATTGGAAATGTAACTAAACTGCGTTTTTTGGCAGTTTGAAGACCAAAAACGGCAAATGGCAAGACACATCCTTTGTACTTAACCTTTAAGCCTTAGAAATATGAGGAAACAGCGAAATCCGAAATCCGTCGGCAGAAACAAGCAGAGCGAGCGGCAGCAATAATGATGTTGATGAAGAAGGGTGCGCGGCGTGCATGTGTGGGTTAAGGCATTCAAAGACGTCTAATTATAGGTTTGTAATGCAACCGAAATAAGGAATGGCATAGAAGAAGAAGCAGCAGCAGCAAAATTAAGGGCAAAGCAACGTGCGCAAAAGAGAGAGAGGGAGAGAGAGCACGAAAGATAGCAAAAGGATCAGTTGCCAAGCGCATTTGGAGCAACAACAACAACAACAACAATGACAACAAAAAAGAAACGTATAAATGGTAAAGGGAAAAGGGTGAAACAAAAAATGAATAAAAAATGGAACACAAAAAAATGAAACGACTTTAAGAAATCGTTCTGTTTAATACTTTTTGATTTGTGTTTGTTGTTGCTGCTTCTTCTTCGGTTTGTTGTTGTTGCGACTGTTGTCTGCTTTTGCTGCGGCCTGGCATATATGTTCTTCTTCTCGGTCAAACACAAAATGATGGATGAATTGTAGACAGTTTTCGGTGGGAGCAGCAGCAACAACAACAACAACAACAACAAGAACAAGATGCACTATATTATAGACAAACGACTATGATGCCAATGCCGCCGTCGCCTTCTCTGTCGCTGTCGCTGTCGACATGATGAGTTGAGCGGCCGAAAGGATGCAACACAAGACAAACAGGTGTCAAAAGGCTGTTGATGCAAACGTTGATCGTTGATCGGTAGTTGTCAGTTCGTGCTTCTTCTTCTTCTTCTATTTCTGCTCCTTCACCTTTGCCTTTGTCATATTTCTTCTTCTTTTGTTTTTGCTCTGTGTTTTATTTAATTTGAAAGCTGACAATCAATTGAGCACAAACACAACCACAAATAAATGCATTAGATTTTTTGTTGTATGCGGGTTTGTGTGTTGGTTGAAGCATTTTAGTTTAGAGCAAAGAATTAGAGCAACGGCTGCCTTGTGCTTGCAACATGTTGCAAGACGGACAACGCCTTTGTTTGCCTGTTCAATTAATTTCATTACATTCTTTCGTGTTACACTTGTTTGACCTCGCCACAGGCAAACATACAACAACAACACTTACAATAACAACAAGGCAGACCAATTCGTTGACCAACTCGTTTTCATTAGTTGTTGTTGTTGCTATTATTAGTGTTGCTGTTGCTGTTGTTGTTGCACTTTTGTGCATTTCGTTTTTGTGCCCAAGTACATGTACAAGTCGTAGTCGAAGTCGAAGTCGAAGTCAAAGCCGTCGGTAGCAAAGTCAAATTACTGTCCGACAAAGTGCACAATTTGTCAAATTGTACAAATACAAATTCGGCAAATGTACAAAAGGCCAATTGCCTTTGCACTTCGCTTACCCCCGCAACGTTGCCGTCGCCGCTGTGCTAATTAAATGCTTCTGCAGTGTGCAGCAACAACAACAACAGCAACAAGAGTAAAAAAAACTACTTGATAAATGATCATGCCTTACAGATTGATTGATCTTCGTTGAGAATTGATGATTGCTTCGTATGCCATGCTCAATGAACGACGCACTTGTGCTCGCCCACGTCCCTTAATCCGCTTGTCCTTACATATTTTCGTTCTATTTTCTTCGTTCATTAAAATCACTTTGCGCTTTAATTAGTGCACCTTTTGATACTTTTGGTCCTTTTGTAAATTTTCTCAATGATTTCTTCTGCTATTTCAACAAATTCTGAGAACAAATTAAACTAATGAGCAAAGGCGGCAAAACTAATTTACTTTGCCTGCGCATTTCTGATTTGCAGGTGTCTCATTGACAAAATGCAAGAAATCGCCAAAAAAAAGACTCCAACCCAAAAAAAAGAAGCAACACTTACAAATTATGCATTTTTGCCATTTAATCTGCCGCATGTTCTCATAATAATCGAATTAGTCTTGCATTAAATTTGCATAGCCAAATGAGAAGAAGAACAAGAATAGAAAGAAGAGGAGAGTGCGACATTTATCACTCAAGTGTTGCTTGTGCGGGCATATTAGTTTACTTGGCGTTTTGTTGTGACTTTTGCAACAAATTCAATTGTTTCTGTGCAATTTTATAAGCTTTGTGTTTGTGTTGTAGCGCAATTGTGCGCCTACGGTTTGTCAATGTCTGCCCACTGACTGCACAACAACAATGCACATTTTATGAGAAATAACATAAAAAAAAAACAACTACAAAAACAAAAATGCCAAATTCCGCCATGTTGAAAAGGCGTCGTATAAATTTATGCCACAATTGAAGCTCAAAACTTTGCTTGCCCGCTCGCCCGCATACCGCGCCTACACAACATGATCGTACACTGTCGCTCACACCGCCCGTCCGTCCAGCTGTCTGTCTGTCCGTCTGTCTGTCTCTGTGGCAATCTCTGTTCGGCGATTTCAACGCGTTGCATCAACGAGTCGCGTCGCGTCGCGTCGCTTCGAGTCGCGTTGAGTCAAGTCAAGTCAAGCGTTTTGTCGAAGGCGTTTTGGCGCGCAAATAATTCACAAATTATGCGAATAAAATTTTTCTGTTTTTTCGTTTTTTCGTTTTTTGTTTTTGTTGTCAGTCCTCATGCCACAAAACTAAATAAATGAGCAAAAACCAAACCGAACGAACAACAACAAAACAAGTATAATTTTTGGTAAGGCACATGAAGCGAAGACTTTTAGGCCAAAAAGTGGGTTGGCACAAAAATCTTCAACGCAACGAAATGAATAAAAAACAGAAACAAAAACAAAAACAACACAGAATTAATGTATGCATATATATGTATAAGCAAGTATGTGTGTGTGTGTGTGCACAATGCAAGAAAATCTTAGAGCAACGCTGAACAGCAATGGCGGCAACACTCTTGGCCTCATGGCGTTGCATGAGGCGGCGAGGCGAGGCGCGGTGCGGTGCGGTTGAGGTTCGTTGCAGGTGCCATCAATGCGCGGAATTTTGCATTGCACGAACAAAAGTCGCAATCTTAATTGCAGTCAAAAGAGTCAAAGTCACTCGAAGTTGTCGACAAACGAACGTTGAACGAAAGAAGGTTAAAAGTTGCATTTGGCGAGCGTTTCTTGAAAGGCAATCAAAGCGATTTTTCAACAGTCCTTCTCTTTGTATCACTCTCTCTCTCTTACTCTGCCGAATGAGCTGATACTTATGACTCAAGCTTAGAAAAAATTAATGCAATTCATAAAAATTCGCTCAAATTGTCAAAGCAAATAATAATTTAAAATGGCATACGCGACGTATGCGCAATCAAGGCAAACACAAGCTTTTTATGAAGCTATGCCACGCCCAGTTTTCAATTAAAATCGTTGTATTTTCTTGTCACGAATTTAAGACAAAAGTTCTTAAGAAACTATATTGAAATTCCTCATAAGCGAACACTCAGCCTTGCAATGTTTTTATCCGATTTTGGAAGATATGGTGGTACGGGGATTTATCTTTATCAAACACATTAACAAATCAATCGATCAATAAAATCAATAAAATAGTTTCCTGAAATTTTTCCGGCTATTGAAGCGATCCGTTTATAAGGTCTCTTCATAATGAGCAATTTATACAGCGAATTTTTTTTCTAGACGTAGGCAATTCCTCAATGCGTTGGACCACTTTCATGTTGACTTATAGACAATATAGATCTATGAGAAAATTAACAATTCCATTTAAAGATCTTTATTGTTAAATTCACATTGCATGGGAAATCTCCAGAAGTGGCCAATGATTCAATCATGCAGACAATCGCGCTAATCACATATATGATTGCCCCACTGCGCCTTAATTGGCGACATAACAAAGACAAAAAGGCGTCGAAGTGACGTATTTGGTTAAATGATGCCACAAATGAAATATGCGTGACATTTTAAAAGCATGTTTTTTTAATGCCATGAGAGATGAAGGGTTCTTTTTGCCGCCGCCAGCGCCACCTGTGCGTGCATCCTTTTTGTACATATTGCACACGATGTGCGATGTACGATGATGTTGTTGTTGATGTTGGTTTTCTGCTGACGACGGATGAGAATGATGATGATGATTTGCCTGATGATGTTTTTCTCATTCTGCTGACAATGCAATAAAAAAATGTATGAGTAAAGCCATCAAAACCGTTACACGTTACTTTGCACAATGTTCCCCCTTGCTGTCACCTTCGCCGCGCCCCTCACATGGTATCATTTTCGTATTTGATTTCTACGCCAAACCAAAGCATTTCATTTTGCTCCCTTAACCAATGCCAACATGTTCATCTATCCAATCATGGAAACACATCTCCCACACATCTCCCAAATACACACGCACAATGCTCTCCCCCTCCCCCTTTTGGTGTTGCGGGAAATTGCTTAAACGTTGACAGTTCCACAAGCATAAAAGGCATAAAACAATTCGTGTTGTTGTTCTTCTTAGTGTTGTTGTTGTTGTTGTTGTTGTTTATTTGTCATTGTTTATACATTGAACATGAGCACGTTGTTCTTGTTGTTGTTGTTGTTATTGTTGCCATTGCTGCTGTTATTGTTGTTGTTGTTGTTGTTATTGTTATTGTCAACGTCGTCAAGTGCCACGCCTTTTTTGCGTTAATTCCAATGGGGAAAATTTGTTGTGCCGCCAACATTTCACTTTAGCTGTTGTTGTTGGTATTTCTTTTGCTGCGCCCCGGCTATTGTTGTTGCTGTTGTTGGTTGCCTTGCTGCCGTTTTATATAATTTTCCATTTTGTTGCTTCTGTTTACGATGATGTTCTTGTTGTTCTTGTTGTTGTTGTTGGTTTTTATTGTTATTTGCTGTGATTTCGTTGCTGTTCGAATTTGTTGCTTCTTCCTCTTTTTTATTTCTGCCTCACCCTAACCAAAATTTTATTGCTTTTATTTGCGTTTTTTATTGGTTTTTGTTTATTTTTATTTTTTATTGAAAATTTATTTATTGTTGTTGTTGTTGTTCTTCTTCTTCTGCTGCCCTGCCAGTAATTCTTCAAAATATTTTAACAAACATAAGCAAATATTTACTTATTCAATTTGTATGCGAAACCAAATCGAAATCAAGTTTCAATGCATTTTTCGGCAAAATGGGCGTTAACTTGTCGTATGCGTAATTTGATTAAGTTAAACATTTGACAAGATTATAGCATCATTATTGCTTGCTTTGCTGATCTGTCAGTCGCATGCATTTTCAGACATTTTGGCATTCAACGTTGCGTTGGCTCATTTCGTGCATTTCGCCTTGTAACATAAGACATGATAGTCTTGAAGATAAATGCGAATTTCGGCGGCAATGCAAAATAGGCTTTTTTGGTGCTTTTTCGTGCAAATGAAATTCACTATGAAATGCAATAACAACAACCGACAGACATCGAACAACTGCAAGCGAAACAACAACAACAACAACATAAAGCAACTGAAATAATAATAAATAAGACAAAAAATTGGTCAAGAAAAATTATGCGAGCGCAGAGCGACGGACAAATGGACAGACAGACAGACAGACAGACCGACAGGAAAAAAGGCAACATAAAATGTATTAATTCACAATAATAAATTTTTGTGTCTTTCGTTTTCGATTCGTATCGAACGATAATTATGGGTTGTGCACAGCGAAAAATGCCGCTGCAATGGCAGGAGGCAACATGTATCTAGATACATGCACACGCGCCCATACAAATGTGTAATTGTCTCACTGTCTGTCGCTCTGTATATGTGTGTGTGAGAGTGTGTGTGTCAGATTGGCGGCGGGCATAATAATTAATTGTTTGGCCATTTGTGAACTGAAAGGAAACTTTTTATTCATTTCGTATTTTTGTTGTTGTTTTCGTTTTGAATTTTTACATTTTTCTTTATTTATGTTTTTTTTTCTTCTTCTTCTGCTTCTCTTTTTTAATTCCGTTCACCAACATTCGAAACATTTCACAAAAAAAAAAACGAATAAAAAATACAGAAAAATAATAATAAATAATAAAGCAACAACAACAACAACAAACAGCAACTCATTTTTCAAGTAATAAGAAACCAGAGAAAAGCTGCAACCGAAACAACAACAACAACAACAACAACAAACATAGTAACAAAATTACTGCCACTGAAATTCTCTTGAAATAATTTCAGCATTTTTGTTCAATGGAATGTTTGCGCAAAAGGGTTGGCAGGGGGGCGGTCGGTCAGCGGGTGAACAACTCAAGAACGATCGTTTGCAGTACGCAAAATATTTGCAATACAAAAACAATAAGTGCAACAATAAAACAACAACTAACAGCGAAAAAAAAAATCGCGCAATAAATACTCAAATTCAATTAATTAATGTCAGCGAAGCCAATCGGAAATTATTTGTTATTATGCAATTAAAAATGGTGTTAAAGAAAAATAGTCACGCCGGCTTGTAACGCTGCCTCTGCCTGTGTGTGTGTGTGTGTGTACATGAGTAAGTGAAGTTGCATAGCAATTTTAGAGGCTGATTTACCATATACATGGCTATTGTTAGAACACACAAAGTAAGACTACAGTAAAGCTTCGATATTTCGGACGTTTCTTTTTTCAAGTCATCTTTAAGAAGGCTTTAACTCATGTTAAATAAGTTCTAATTTAAAAAAAGGGGCGTGGCAATGCCCTGAAAGCAGTTACACAGCTAGTCAAAGGTACAACAACAAGCGAATTCACAACAAAAGTGATGAAACCGAAATCAGCGACGCCACTTTTGCCGCTCCCCTCACGCGTGCAGTCTGTCTTGCGCTTGCCTCCTACCCACTTTGCGTGTGGCATTGCAGTGGCACTGAGGCATTTACTTTAATTATGATAATTTTGTTAAAACCCTTTCAGCTGCAATCGATCAATTATCTTCATACACACACACACACACACACACACACACACACAGACACACACATTAAGCGCAACGTGCAACGCGCCAAACGTACAACTTGATTAAAACAATTTGCAAATTCGACATTTCGTCAACATGTTGCTTAACATCTCATCAAAATAATATATAAATAACAAATAACAATAATCAAGCGCAACAACAACAACAGCAGCAAAGTGTTTGCAGGCGAAGGCAAAGGCAACAACAACAACAAAGTAGTAAGTGTCAAGCAAGATGCAAGAAACATGAGACTCTTCTGCTTGCAATCTGTGTGTGTTTGTGTGTGTGAGTGTATTATCATCAAGACATCAAGCACGTCATTACGGCAAAGTGGCTACTTATCATTTATTATGATAGCGTTTATTTGTTATGATCGTTCTTTAATTTCATTGTTTTCACTTAAGAAACGAAAGCATTTAATAATAATTTTACTTTTCTTCATTTGAAAATATCTTCAAATTACGCAAACCACGCACTGAGTGCGCCATGTTAGACGTAACAAAGGAATTAATGTCAACAAGGTCGTTTAAGGTGATTTAAAATGACACACTAAGAAAACACTAAAATACGACATGAAAATATAGCAGCATGCGCTATGTAACATAAGGCCACTTGCTGCATAGAGCAGTTCAAGTGCCAATTTGTTTGCCATGTGCTTAATTGTCATATTTGTAATGTGTTTCTAAATAACATAGGCGTATTGAATTTTGCGCTTTTAAAAGTTTGTATTGTTGTCAATCGTTTTGTCAAACAGGCCAAAGCGCCTTTTCTCACACTCAAGCACACATTTTCTGTATCAATTGATTTAAATTAAGCCACCAATCATTCAACGAAATAATCAAATGCCAATCAAGAAGACATAACCTACAAAAAAAAAAAAAAACAAAAAATCAGTTACACATGTCAAAAGTGTGTGGAAGCGGCGTGGAGCGGCGTGGTGTGTGGATTCGTGCTAAGTGAGGGAGCATGAAGTTGAAAGCCAAAAGGCGAAAACCGAAAACCGAAAACGGCCAAAACCAATCGATGAGGTGAAAATGTTGTTTGACATAAACATGCGTTGCACTTCGGACTTAATTTGTTTAATAATTATTATTATTAACTGGGTTGGGCAGTACAACCCTGCCAGTCGCTGCCGCAGTCGACGTTGCTGTCGCTGCGCATGCGCACAGAAGCTGAGCCGAGCAGAGCAGAGCAGAGCAAACGGCAAGTGACGAACGGCAAATTCAGCAAATGGCTTGCAATGTATGTATGTACATGTGTGTGTGCGTGTGTGTGTGCTTTTGGTCGGTTCGATGCGACGCTGTGATCTGATCTGATCCGATCCGATCTGTGACGTTGACGATGACAGCAATGTGAAGTGTTAAGTTGAGTTGTGAGTTGCATTGAGTTGTGCGCTCTGGCGTGACGTGTTGATGTGAATGATGAGCATGTTTGTATGCATGTGTGAGTAACACCGTCGCAGCGCTGCGCAGCTAAAGGCGCCGAACAATTTGTTTGCTTCGCAGTAAATTGATTGATTTTTTTTTTTCTGCATGTTTAATGATCTGCTTGTTTTGTTGTTATTGTTATTGCTGTTGTTGTTGTTGGCGTTGGCTTAAAGCTTTGTCGCTTCAACGCCACGATCAGTTTTTGTTGTCTGCCTTCAGCCAGCCATCCAACCGGACTGCCAACCTGACTTGGACACATTTTAGCTTCTGTTCTGTGATTGTTGACGACGACGACGACGACGACGATGGAACGCCAAAAATGGAACGGTTTTCACCCAACGAACGTTGCTTTGACTTTGCCTTTTGAAATAGGACTTTCACGACGACGCTGACGACGACGACCCACTTCAAAGTGATTTACGATGCTGTGACACGCCCTCGCCTAGTAATTTAGAAGCCAGACGCGCTCAGCACAACGCTCCGAACATGCGAAGCAGGCGAATGAACGACTGCCGTGCCGGATGGTTGGATGGTCTGTCGGTCGGTCGGTTGGTTGGGTGGGTGGCGCTGGTGGCCTGAGTGGTGCGGTGGCGGCGGCGACGGGTGGTGCAACGTCGAGAGTCACTCGCTAATGTTGTTTCGACCGACACACACACACACACTCATACACGCATATGGTTAGAAGTTGTTGTATTTTTTTTTTTTTGTTTGCTTGTCTTCACTATTTTACTGTACAATATTAAGCGCTCTTGCCCCACCAAACCCCCGGCCAACTTCACCAACGACTCTTCATTCGCTTACATTAAATTTTATTCCAACACCAACAACAACACTAACAACAAGTCTAAGCAAATGTACTAAAAACACATTCACATTCATGAGGTTTGAGGGTGCCAATGTCGATTGTTGTGTTCCAATGCTACCCTTCGCTGCCTGCCGTTGCCACCTCCTACTACTTGAGCATAGCAGAGCACAGAAGGCTTTCAACTCCCCTTTGAGGCCAACGGCATTATGGCATTTCCAACGTTGTTTGTTGTTGTTGTTGTATTTGTATTGTTTTGTGTATCGCTTTGCCATTCATGTGCCTTTTAGAACGTCTGAATTGTATTTTGATATACGTAAAATAGCCTTAAGTTGTTCTATTCGTCGCACTCGTACACAACCTCATCCATCCATCCATCCATCCAACGTCATCATTGCGGCCGTTCTAGTTGTTCTAGTTGTGGTTTTTATTGTTTGACTGCGGTTGTCTTGTTTACTTCACCCTCGCCAACATTTTATGCCTCACTCCCCTATGCCAACCCATCGCCATCGCCTTAGACTTTCAATACGCTTTAGTCATTTGCCACAACACAAAATCAACGCACTTACTTACTTTCCCTTTTTTTTTCACTGATTTCTTTTTCCCTGTTTTCAGTTTTGGTTTTTGTTTTTGTTTTTGTTTTCTACGCAAACATTTTCCTTATGCGGAGCGGAGCAAAAAGGCATAACAATACGTTTGCAATAAAATGTTTTACTGTCATTTCCACTTCTTCAACCAACTGCTTTCACTATGCCAAGTCCAATTCCAAGTCCAAGTCGAAGTGGAAGTCAAAGTTTGCCCTCAGTTTTTGCGCTCGCTTTGATTGCGTCCGCAAAGTACTCCTAATGGAGTAATTTACCTAAAAGGTCTTCATTTCACTTTGCTACACACACCACACCGCCCCTTCTCTCTCTCTCGCACACACACAAACACACATGACTTTAATCGTTAGCTCATTGTTAAGCTCATTAGTCAAAAGCATTAAAGCTTTGTTGGCCGCTGCTATTTTGACATATTAATGTTTCTATGAGTTTTAAAGCATATCTTTAATCACTTATCTATGTTAGATACATGTGAAGGGCAACAAATGTGTTAAACGTTCGGTGATTGTGCCGATTTGAACTCATAAACCAAAGCCTAGTCACGCTTTATCATAGAATAGGCAACTATTAAGACGGACAGACAGACCAGCTAAGTGTTAAGCTCAACTTCTTTGATTATACATTCGGCACTAGTATCAAGTCTATAAAGTTTTTGGATCTGCCATATGATTAATAATAAAATATTCTACTTGTAAAATTTTCCGATTCAAGCGACGCCGATTGCAACAGTTTACAAAGTTCTCAGGGAAGTCATAATGTATATCGAGACTCGTTAAACCGGAACTTTGCATAAGCACAAATTTATTATTAACTGAAAGGTGATTAAGAATACATCATAAATCAACAAATAAAAAACTTCAACCAATGACATTTAATGTTTGCCGTGTCGTTAATAAACTTTGGTGTTGAAAAGTGTAATTAAGTCGGCGCTTTTTAATTAAGATATCATATCGGACGGCACAGTCAGTCAGTCAGGCATTTAAACGATGACGAAGACGACTAAGTTTAACACTGAAATTAGAACAATAATAACAACAACAACAACAATAAGCAAAACAATAACGAAATAACAACGATGAGTATTTAACAAAAGCAATCAAGTAAATGAAGCCATTTAAATACTTTCGAAACGAATTGCGACTTTGTCTTTACTAATTGCGTACGACTTTGGCCAAAGCGGCAATGTTGGCATAGTTGAACAACCCTGCCTCAGTGCCAGTGCTTGCCCACCAGCCGCCACCAGCAATGTGCCAACAAGCAGGTTGACACCCACTGCTGTATGAAACACCTTAATCATTGCGGGTTGCGGACTGAACGGAATGGAGTGGAGTGGAATGGAATGGCAACGAGCGCAAGTGAACTGAACTGAAATGAACAGAAAGCGAAGTGAAGTGAATGCCGTTATTCAGTCAAGTGTTGATTGTGGGCGGCTGGGCAGGCGGACAGACAGACAAACAGACAGACGGACGCACAGGCGGGCCATTGAAGCAACGCATAACAGTTTAATTAAAAAGCGCAATAAAATAAATTCAATTAAAAATAATTTTTAATGACAAACATATTTTAATAGCTTGTCAAGAATCATTCAAGTGAAGTATATATGTAAGTGTACTGCAACTCTAGTGTTGCATAATTTTAATAAATTGCCAAAGAGCAGGTAACGCAACGTTTATTGTTGCTGTTGTTGTTGTTGTTGTTGTTGCTGTTGTGTTGGATTGATTTGCAATTGCGAGTCATGTTTTAAACTGATGCGTTATTAAATGGTTGGCTGCGGGTGTTGGGGGGGCGTGGCAGTGCCGTAGGCGTTACACAAGTGCACAGCACTTGACGTGCCGACAACAACATCGGTTATGACAAATTACAATTAATGTTTAATTGAATGTTAAAATGGCGGACAATGAGTGTCATTAAACAAATAATGTTAATAGCGTAAATAATTCGGTAAAATATTGAAATAAAGACAAAATGGCGCTTTTAAGCTATAAAGTAGGCGTTTGTTTGAGCTTTAATTCAATATTTACAATTGCAACAAAAAAAAAAAAAAAGAATTATTTAAAATATTTGCACAGCTTCTGTTTAAGAAAAGTATTAATAATTTTCGTGTTAAGTCGCCAAAAGTCATATAAAGTGTGCTCCCACAATCGGTGTGCCTAGGTTCCTCAACGAATTCTACAGTTCCAAGCTCATTATAGCATATCCGCATACTTTTACACAAAAGGTTGTCTTCGGTCGCCAAATATAAGACGAAGACACATGGGAACATCAGCTTTATATCATTGGCATAAACATGCCATGTCCAATTTAAATGTTGGTTGCACAACGCTGTGCCGGATTGGCTTAAATCAGTTTTTGGCGCAATGCGTGCCAAACATTAATGAAATAACCAACGAGCACAACTCACCAAGTAGCTTCTACTTAAGCGTCGATAGAAAAAACAACAACACAAACAATAAAAAAACGATAGCAGAAGGGGCAAGGAGGGTAGGCAGGCAGGCAACCACCCTTTGAGGCAAGTTGCGTCTAACTGATGAGCGACGCGTGTGAGTACAGTCAATGCTAAGCCAGCATTTTTACTAACATTATGAGCTTCATTAAGTCATCATCGTCATAGTGAGGCGTCATCATGAATCATGCCACAAATCGGACACAGCACACATGATAGGCGGCGCTCTCGGTCGACATGTTCCAATTGCTCATCATTTCATAGGCACATATTTTGTGGCAACTCTTCTCATAGCTGTTTGTGCCACATGACAACATTTGGCAATGCCACAGTTCGTGTACGTACACACATGGACGAGTCAATTACACAGGCAGACGGACGGACAGACGGACGGAAAGTCTTGAAGTCTGACACTTGCACGCCCAAAATTTCAGCTTAGGGCAGCAAAAGTATGATTTACTCATTACTGAAGCTGCTCAGGTGCATGCAACGTACATATGTACATGTGCCACTTGCAACATGAGGTAAACCGGATTTGTTGGCACGGTCAGATCGATGACGCATCCTTTGGCCAACAAATGACACATTTGCCAATTAAAGGGCAATTTTCAATGCTCAACTAAAAGTAAAAAATACAACAAATTACAAATAATTAAACAAATGTTTTTTGCGTTAATTTCGTTAGTTATTTAATTCATATGCAAAATACAACAAAAACAACAACAAAAAAAAGGCGCACAATTGTCATTGTTGCCTTTAAAAAGAAAAAGAAGAATAGCAGAAAAAAGACACATTGTGTATGACAAAGGATAATTTGTAGCTTAGAAGAAGTAGCAGTAGTAGTAGAAGAAGAAGCAGCAAGGAGCTACAAATAAATGCCGTTGCATTGAAAAGGAATAAGAAGAGCACGCGACGAAACTGAAACATCATCAGTCGTTCGTTCGGGAGTGAGCACAAGTGAGAGCGCACACAAAACACACACACACACACACATGCACACTCGCCGTAGCATGCACAGCGTGTGGTTTGACACGCGCCAGAATGCAACAGCGATACATGACTGCGCGCAGCGAACACATGTCGACTCGCTTGCACAGCGGCCATCGCGATAATTATAGGTTAGGGCACATTGGTTATAAGACAATGCTCTGATTGGTTGAAAGCCGCACGCAGCGGGGCGTCAACAACCGTAGCAGCAGCAGCAGCAGGCGCAAGGAGCGAAATACACAAACACACACACACACACACACACACAAAGATACACACGCAGAGAGCCAAGCAGCGAAGAGCATTTAAACATGTTTTGAGCATGATTTTTATGAATGAAGTAAACAGTGCTGTGCTCATGGCTGAGGGGCAGGCGGTCGGTCAGCTGCTGTTACAGCCGCCTCATCAACATTATCATCATGATCCTCACACAACACTTGGCATATTTGCCTATTACTATGCGTGTGCCTCTCATTCTCTCTCATGCTCTCGCGCTTTTACGGCAACGCAATGTGTGTGTGTGTGTGCGTGTTATTTTGTGGTGGTTGCCCGCGCACTCGTTGCATCTCTTTTGCGCACATGCGCTCTTACGCATTTAGCATCCAATAAGCGCAGCAGTTGTACGCTTATTCGCTCCACCACCATTGAACGCCAACGTATACGGCTGCGTGTGTGTATGTGTGTTTGTGTCTCGGTCTCGTTTGATGAATGGCTGTCTTTGTTGTGCTGCTGCCGTTGCCGTTTACTGTTGTCTCTGCTCTACTGTACTGTGCCGTGCCAATGCTAGTTCTGCTGCTACGACAGGCCCAAGCGCCCAACCACCACCGCCGCCGCCTTTAGTATTGTTACGTTAGTCCAACACATCAATGCCGCGCGCGTATTAAACAGCGCCAACCGAAACGTGCTTCCTCTTCGCCATTATAGTCATCAGTCCAGTCCACGTCAGGCTTGTGTATGTGCGCGCGCTTCAGCTGACGTTTTTGCGAATTTCACACACACACACAAAAACACACACGAACAACAAGCGAACAACGAACAAAGCGAAAAACGAACAACGCACGAACACGAAGAGTAACGAATACAATACGAACGAACGTACAAACGGTCACCGTTACCACCGTCGCCGCCGACGACGCCAACTACATCAACAACAGCACCAACAACAACAACAAGAACAACAGCACGTTGCGCTCTCTGCTTAACACAGGCAGAACTCGTCGTTGCTCTGCGTCGCTGCTTTGCTTTGCTCTGCTTTGGTGGCAATAATTGCGCTACACTGCGTTAAGTTACGTTACGTCGCTGCGTCGCTGTTGGCGTCAGCGTTGGCGTTTTGTTGTTTATCGCAAAGCTTTTTGTTTGAGTTAGCATCGCGTGAAACAGTTGCAAGCCTTTGAACGATCAGCGACGACGACGAAAACTTTTGCGCGGATGGTTTTTATTTGTTCTGTTTTTGGGCGATACAACATTACAAAACTTACGTACCACTCAATACATCATCAAATCGACTCAGCGCAGCGCAGCTCGATAGAATTAGCGACAATACGCAACGGATTCGATACTACGTTTCGATAGAGGCTCGTCGAACGCGGCATTTGCAAAAAGTTGCCGTACGCGCAGCTGCCGTCACTGCTTCTTCTTCTTCTACAGGCACGGCAACGTACAGCGACCGACGACCGACTACAACAACGCAACAGTTTGAATTTGTTTCAACGAAAAACCATTTCATTTCGTTTCAATTCAATTCGATTCGATACGTTTTGTTTGTGTGTTTTTTACCGCCTTTGCGAAATATTCGTTCTAATATTTTTTTTTTGGTTTTTTTTTTGTGTTTGTTTGCGTGAATTTGCACAAAAAGTGCGTGCGTATGCGTGCGTGCGTGTGTATTCGTGTAATTGTGTAAAAGTGCATAACGTTTGACAGCAAATTCGCAAATTCACAAATGATCGAACAGTAACGTCGGTGCAGCAAAGACAAACGGGCGCGTTTTGCATACAACACGCATCAAAACAAACAAACAAAAAACAACAACAACACAATTCAACTAATTACAACAACATAAAATGACTTAAAGTAAAACGCACAAATTAATAAAATTAAATAAAAGCGCAAAATAAATAAAAGCAACAAAAACATTCGCAACAATCAAAGCCGTCGGCAACAACAGAGCAGCAGCAGCGATCAGTTTAACAAACGCTCAACAGTTCAGCACAGCGAAATCGGCTCACGCTGTGAGAAGCCGCAAGCGAAGCGCATTGGTAGCTGTCAGCACTCAACGGTGGACAAGCGAAGGCAGGCGGCACGAAGGACGTAAGGGATTACGCACGCCGCACAGGTGGACAAGTCATAAGCCAGCGAACGCACGGACGGACAGTCGGACAGACGAAGAAACGACGTCCTTGCGCGGCAGAACGGTCGTCTTACATAAAAGGATTTTCAATTACATTTGCGCAATTGTGTGAAGTTTTGTGTGCGCTGCAAAGACAAAAGCAAAGACAACAAACAGAAACAACAAACAAAGCAAAACAAAAGAAACCAACAAAAAAAAAAACGGTTCTTTCTTTTTTTTCGCATCTTTTTTTCTGTGCCAAGTGACAAAATTTATGTTCGAACGCAAATAAACAACAACAAAGAAAAGCGCAACGTGTTCCCCGC
The DNA here is from genome assembly GCA_037044515.1 of Phortica magna. Taxonomy (NCBI): domain Eukaryota; kingdom Metazoa; phylum Arthropoda; class Insecta; order Diptera; family Drosophilidae; genus Phortica; species Phortica magna. The sequence goes on from JBAMBP010001656.1 coordinate 49,617, forward strand.
TGTGCGCCGAGCTCCTTTCTAAAGCGAAGCATAAGAAAAACAACAACAACAACAACAACCAACGCAATAAGCAAAGCGTAGTGCAAAGAAAGGCAGAAAAAACATAGAAAACCATAGAATATTTGCAAGTGACATAAAGCCAAACAATTCTCAAAGCAAAAAATTTGCAGCGTAAACCAAAAAGAGAAAAAAAGAAATAAAAATATTCAATAAAAAAAAAACTAATAAAATTTGTGCAAAAACAATTATTAATAAACAAAAAAATTTGTGTTTTTTTTTTGTGATTTTTTTTATTGTTGTTTTTGTTGCCTGAACTGTTAACGCGTTCGTTGAGAACAAAGTAAAACCATACGTCTCAAAATAACGAATCCAACAACTGCTAAAATGCTAACCGACATGACACCGACGGCGGGGCAACTTTACGGCTGCTCACAGATTCCGGCAATGGGCATGAACATCACAAACATTGCGACACATCTACAGAAGCCGCAAGTCAATCCGGTAAGTGCTTATAAACTTCTTATATATATGATATATAATATTATAATAAATATAATAAATTAGAAAGTTAAAAGATCATTGGTCTGGCAGACTGCTTAGGCGTCTATGATACATGCATAGATGATACAATGTTTTGCATGTTCTAACTGCCGTTCTGGCAAGTTTATTTCCTTCTGGCTAGTAGAATTATTAGATCATTGTAAGGTTTGCTTCCAAGATTCGAGCTAAGCTGTTCCACACACAATGGAAAGCCGTATTGCCAAGTGGCTGTCTTGAGAATGCCTACCAGAACACTTCCTTTGCTCAAAGAACCCATTGGTTGGCACAAAAAAAAATATGATAAAATGATTAGCTAAGCAAACAAACTCAACATGATGTCCTCAAACACAGAAACACAGAAATAAACATGATATATGCATTGAAACGTAGCGCCAACAAACAATGGCTACTCTATAAGCGTTTAATCGATACGTTTTCAACGATCGAGCGAAGTGAGCGAAAAAAAAAAAAAATGTATCTAACACAATGTATGAAGTATCCGAACGAATGCGATTTGTCACGGCTTGTTCAGCTTACTTACAATCTTGTTCAGTCTTGTTCTGTGGCATTATTGTTATTGTTGTTGTTGCTGTTGTACGCTTGCACATCATCATTGCTCATTGCTCATTGGCAACACAAAAAGCCGTAACGAATTTTCAGCTTAGTTGTTCACAGCCTTTAAAGGCCAACACGTTCAAATCCCCCAAAATATGCAATGAAATCAATTAGAAGAGCTTAGTTACGCAGCGCAGCGAACCAAAAGATCATTTTATGCATTTTCAGTTATTATTTTCTTCTTTACTACTTGCGCACTCTTTCACTCTACCATTATTAGTTGTGTTGTATTGTTTTTTTTTTTGGCTTAGCACTTCATAAATTTGCAGAGCAATGAGAAAAAAAAAAAAATGCCAAAAACAAATCATGCAAACGTATCGAATCAGATCAGATCAGATCAGCTCGGTTCGGATGGGATCAGCTTGGCAACGTACGGTTTGCTTAGGCACATTACGCTCAGGCGCTGTGCCCTTCGAATTGCTTCGAATTCGTTCGGATCGTTTCGAATTTCACATTTTGCTCGGAATCTCCCGCACAGATCTTTGACTTGTTGGCTTATTGGCGGCTGGTTGTTGTTAATGCATACGTTTTGAGTGTTGACGTTTGTCGACTTTTGGTTTTTCATTGAGTTTATCGGTCAATTGACTTCGCTCAAAGATAAAAGTGCGTTTGGCAATTAAGCAAAATGAAGTGATTTTTGTTTTTGTTGTTTGCAAATAAAGCGCAACATTGTTGGTTATTAAAAACAGCGTTTTTTGCATTGCAACAACATGCGGCAAGCATAGCATAGCATAGTTAGTTAGTTAGATGTTTAGATACTTAGATACTTAGATACTTAGATACTTAGATACTTATGTAGTTAGCGAGCGTCTAAGCCAAAGCGTTTATTATAATTAATACAACATCAATCATTTAGCAAACGCGCTGTCGGCCAAGTTCAAAAGCGCTTTGGACATGGTACGGCCAGTGGGACGGACAGCCATGAGCAAGTTTGGTGTTAGTCTCTCAAGTCAAGTTAGTTACTTAGACAAGTTGTTGCTTAAAAATGTTACACATGCGCATTCGATTTAATTAAAAGCGTTTAAGCAACGCCAAGTAGAAGCAGAAGCGCAAAGCCTTGGTGGGGCAAGCGGGTGAGCTGAGCTGTGCTGAGCTGAGCGCATTGAGTTGAGCGAGTGATCAAGTAACAAGTTAGCGGTGCCGCTGGCAGCCATGAGCGTTGTAAAGTCAAGCTCAACAAACATGGCAACATGAGACAATAAACCAAAGCCAACACAGGGAGACAACAACAACAGCAAAGAAGCACAACAACAACAACGAGCGTGGCGCAGCCAGAAGATGATAAATTACCGAGACAAACTGAAATTAACATTTTCTGTCAGTTTTTCTCTTCTTCTTCTGCTGGTTTTTTTTGTTGCCTCTGCGCTTTTGTATAAATCTCGGCAGCTGCCGTCGTTGGCAGGACAGACAAACAGACAGACGGACAAATGGTTGGTTGACTGGCTGACTGGCTGAGTGAAGATTTGTATAGGAAGCGCTGAAAGTTGTCTTTGCTATGAAAACGAGTTAAAACACATGAAGAGAAAATTACGACAAGCCGCGTTAACTTCAAGTTGGCAATAACCACGCAGAGCAACAACAACAACAGCAACAACAACAACAACCAAAATAAGCATACAAAAAAAGCGGCAAAAGAAATTATTGAAATATCGTCAGAAATAAAACCATATTTAAATTATTAAAAATCATGCTCAAGACTTTTTCCCATGAGCAACACAGACAGACACAGAGACAGACACAGAGACAGAGAGCCGACGCTGCCGCTCATTTGTCGGCATAATCAGCATAACAAAAGGAATTAAGCAATAATATATTAATGAAAATATGTGAAGAACAAAAGCGAAAAGACCGCAACTGTTGAGCTGAAAAATGAAGGCGCTCAGCGGTAGCAGCGACGACGGCAGCAGCGACGGTGGCAGCAGCGACGGTGGCGGCTCAAGACACAAAATTGAAAAGTGCTGAATGAGAAAGACTCAAGAAGAAGACACTCAACAACAATCGAAAATACGCCAAAAACAAGAAGTGTAAGAAATCTTCAAGTCATTGACTAATTTTGTGATTAACATTAAAGGAAAATGAGCGCCCTCCCGCGCGCCCTTAAAGGCCCTGAAGCGTAAACAGTGTAGCACAAACGCAGCGCCAGCGGTGCTGAGCTCTGTCTGTCGCTTCTCTATGCCTTTCACTGCCGCTCTACCAAGCTACCTCGCTACCGCCGCCTTTACCACACAGACACCGGCGCTAACAGCGCTGGTGGGCGACGCACGTTGTGAAGCGGTGTGGCGCGGTGAGGGGCGTTGCATTGAAAATTTTCACTGTCAAAATGTTCTTTCATTAATAACTCATAAAAAAAGAACGCATTTCGTTTATTCTATTTGCTTAATATGGTTTTGCTTTAATAAACTTTCCTTTTGAGGGGCACACATTTTGTGCAGCTTCATGTTCTTCATGTTGTTGTTGTTGTTGTCAGTCGGCTTGGCAGTCGGCAGAGTCAAGTTCTTTGCTGTTGTTTGGCGGCACGATTTGACTTGCGTCATTTGGAAAATTAGTCTGCATGATGATGCTGATTGTCGCCGCGCCGTTGCCGTTGCATGAAGAGTCGCTGAGTCATGTTCGCGTCATTCATGCTTCGCGCTACGTGCGTATAAGCGCGGCAACTTTGTCGGCAACATTCCCGCCAGCCAGCCAACCAGTTGGTCACTCAGTCAGTCAGTCAGTCATTCGCTGCAATGGCTTAATTGAAAAGGACTTCTCTCTGTCCGTCTGTCCGTCCGTCTGTCCGCTCAAAAGCCATTACGTTCTTAAGCGCGGCTGTTCATATTTGCCGCTAAGCTGACTTGCATTTCTGGCATTGCATTCTCTCTTGCAACATGACTCGTGGCGTGTTGCTGCCTCTGTTCGTCTGGCCGTCTGTCCGTCCGTTCGTTCATTGCAAACTGCAATCGCCCACGCCTTCAATTTTTCCATCATTAAATGTGTCAATTTCATAAATATTTATTGTAATTCAATAATAATCGCGCAAAATTGTACATTTATATGCAAATGTGTCTCTGTGTCGACCCTGACGACGACAGAACGCCAATTGACATCGATGTCAAGCGCCTCTGTGCGCTACACAACCTCAAAGCATATCGCATTTGCCAACAAGTTCGGCGCATTGTCATAGAACTTTCAAAAAATCATTTGTTTTATCTTGAAAATATAATCTGAAAATTTCAAGTTGATCCGACAAATATTTTTCATTTATCATTTGAAAACCGCGCGTTGGATTTTCTTGAGATTCGCAACACTTTTTTATAACACATAAATCTAACTTTTAAACAAAGGATTTAAATATAATTTTCAAATTACGAATTTTATAAATAATTTCCTGTAATTTTTAGGCTTAAAATCGAAAAATTGACTTTCTGTGGCCGCCATTTTGTTGTTTTTCAAAATTAATCAAAAACCTTATATAAAACATTAGATTTACTAGTAAACTGCTTGTGTTTTAAGTTTGCATGATTTTGGTTGAAGGGTTGTGAAGTTATGATGGTCAACGCAAAGGACTATTTTTAAAAAGAGACCATTGTAACTTTTTATATTTTTAATATATTTTTCGGAAATTTTGGTGAAATAAATTTTAATTTATACGTTATAAAGTATTATTTTTATTACATTTATAATTATTGTTAAAATTTCTTTAAAAAAAAAAATATTAAAAATACTCTAAGGAGGCTTAATTCCTTAAAGCCATCATTAGCAAACTTCTGAACGATAAGGCCAAACTGTCGTTTGAGGTTTCTGCTTTAAAATGATGTATTATTTCATTATACAAAAGCAAAGTTTTAACAAAAAATGTTCCCATTAGACTACCCTACTATTCTTACTTAACTCAACTTACCTGCGATAGAACTTCCTACTTGTTTGGCGCTGATTTTCGTTCCGATTACGCCATTTTGTGTGCAATTTGCCATTGGTTGTATTAAATATGCTATTTCGAGAACAAATTTTATTATATTTCAACATTTTTATTATAAAAAACAAAGCCATAAAAATGTTAACTGTTATATATCATATGAGCTATATTTCAAGCACAATAACTCATTGTATTGCATAACAAAATGCTAATAAATTGATTATGAAAAGAGGCGACGTTGCTCGACATTTCAATATATTTTTAATTTTTATTTGTTTTTTTAAATTTTAATTTATTTATTAATATATTTTTTGTTGCTTTTTCATTACTCGTTACTCGTTACAAATGAGCGGCGGCTTGAGAACGTTTCGAGAACGATATGTTAGTGCAAGGGCAGTGGCTGTGGATGGGACAGGGGCAGTGGTTGTGCGAGGGGAAGGGCAATCAAAAGGAAATGAAAAACGAGTAAAGCGAACTTTTTAAATTGACGCATGTCGTCAGTTGTCACCTTGTCGTATTTTGTGTCAAACAAAATTAGTACGAAACAATAATCACACAGCGGCTACAACAACAACAACAACGACAACAACAACCACAGTAACAACGACTTGGCCTAAGTACTGCGTTAATGATGTTCATGCATTTGTGCGCTGCTTCTTCTTCGTTTTTCGTTTGTTGTTGTTATTGCTTGATTTGAAAATAAAAAGCAATTTCTTAGTTGCCTTGTTTGTCGTCGCAATGTTCCCTTTTTCCACTGTTCCCTTTATATTTGCCATGTAATTTCTTTCACTTTGGTAACTCATTTTCATTTTGTTTAATTTGTTTTGTTGCTGTTGTTGTTGCTTTTGTTGGTTTCATTGCGTTCGCTCTTGTTTGCGCGTGAGTGAGCGAGCTCATAATGTAGAACACAAGTGAACTGAGCATAATTATGCTCATTAGACGTGAATTAAATGCGCTTCGCTCACTTTGAAATATGATACAAATACGCGAGCGTCGAAATTTCACACCATACATGTTAAAACACAACACAGCAGCGACGGTGAGGTGAGCAAAGTAGTGTGGAATTCACCTCAGCGCCACGCCAACACAACAAATCGTCACATCAACGCGTATGTGTGAGTGTCGCTAGTTAGAACACACGTCACTCGCAACTCAACACCCTCAACTGAACTCAACTCAACATTGACTTTGTGCCTTTCGCCTTCTGCCATGGAGAAGCGCGCTCGTCGCCCCTTTTGGCGCATTTCACGTGTTCGTTCGATAATTAATTTCGTACTTTATTGTGCAAAACCGCCGCCTCCGCCGCACAAGTATCGGTATCGGTCTGTCCATTCAATTATTTAGATAATAAAAAATAATTGTATTGTTTTTTTTTTCATTTTTTTTATTTTAATAATTATTTTGTTGACACGATCGGAGCACTTCATGAGTACATACATACATACATATATGTAAGTTCATGAGTTAATCAATTTTGCAATCAAAGTGCAACGATTGAATGCTCGTTCAATCAATCAATCGATCAATTCATCGTACGTACGTTGGAACGAATGGCGGCGGGAACAGCGAAACGTCGGAATGGGCGCAACGAGTGAGCAACGTTGTTGTTGCATTGAGCATATACGATCGATTGATCGTGTTGTAAATTTGCGTTTTTCATTGCATTGATTAGGTAAGGCGGTGGTGCGGTGAGGTGCGGTGAGGGGCTAAGCGGCGTAGCAACTTCTTATAAGGCGTGATTCGCTTTAAAAGATATTTACTTATACATATTTTGTGCAAGTTGTTGTTGTTGTTGTTGTTGTTGCTGTGGTGATGGTGGTTTTTATTATTTCGCTGTTCAGCACTGAAACTCACGTCAGCAGCGGCTCTGAAAGAAAACCTCAGCCTGAGCCTGCCGACTAAATTTGGACTTGCGTCAAGCGCACAAAAATGATTTATCGTCGGAATTACAGATAATTGTGATAATCATACCGAAAAGATCGCAACGTGCGCAGACTTCTTTTTTTTTTTTGTATTTATTTTTATTTTTTTTTTATTATTATTATTTCTGTTTTATTTTTAAGCTCTTTTTTATATACATAAATACCTACGCCATGAAACGTGTATTATAAGTTTCAACGCACATAAGGAAGCATCTATGATGCTCAAAGAAAGTGTCTTTATTTGCTTGATCACTATGTTAAGGCAGCTAGACATATAACGCCATATCAAGCCGTCTGTCTGTCCGACTTTCAGTTGATTATATGAAAACGCCGTGCTGCCATGCTTTGCTACACTCAAAAAAATTAAAATGTATAATTTTTTTCTATAATATTAATAATATTTCGGCATCAAGTTTAAACTTTCGTTTATGGCAAGAAAAATCCTTAAATTATGTCAGAATTTTTCTTGAAATTTCAAGATTTGACCGAATTTCTACATTTGAAACTAGTAAGGGCGGTATAGTTGAGTATACTCAACCATATAATACCCTGCACATACCCTCACACATTTAAATGGTGTTCCAAATATAAAAAATCAGTCAAAAGTGAGGAATTTTCGAAAAATTCGAGTTTGTAGATCTCTGAGGGGGAAGCCATGAAATAAAGAGGTGTTTTTCGGTATGCAGTTTAAAGGACGTATATTAACTGAATCTGCATACAAAATTTCAGACATGTATATTTCATAGTTGTGGAGATATACATATTTTAATAAAAATAAACTGGAATTTACCCAAAATTTAAGTTTGCCGACCTCTAATGGGTAGTCCAAATACAAAATGGTATTTTCTGGTATGCAGTCTTAAGAAGTTATATATACTTTGTCTACGAACAAAATTTCAGGTCCGTACCTTCAACAATTTCGGAGATGTAGGCTTTGACATGCAAGCACTATTTGAGGGGTAATAAAGGGTAAGGGGGAAAAATTTGGTATGCAGTTTTAAAGACATACATCTATGAAGTCTGCATACAAAGTTTCAATTTCGTATCTGTTATAGTTGTGGAGATATACAAATTTTTGTAAAAAAAAAGTGAAATTTACAAAAAATGTAAGTTTGGTGGTCTTTGAGGGGTAGTCAAAAATACAAATGGGTATTTTCTGGTATGCAGTTTTAAGGACATGTATTTACTGAGTCTACATACAAAATTTCAGGTCCGTATCTTTTATAGTTTTGAAGATACAGTAATTTACAAAAAAACACTTTTTGAGGGGTAATGAAGGGTTGGGGGGAAAATTGGGGTATGCAGTTTTATAGGTCTTTACATACTTAGTCAACATACCAACTTTCATAGTTCTAGCGTTTCTGGTGTTCAAGTTATAGCCTTTTCAAAAAGTGGGCGTAGCTGGTTGGGCGGGAAGGAGTGGGCGTGGCTCAAAACCGTTCAAACTTGATCTGCTGCCGAGCATCACGAGTCTATCCTCCAAATCTCAAGTCTCTATCTTTTATAGTTTCCGAGAACCATTGGTGAGGACGGACGGACGGACGGACGGACGGACAGACGGACGGACGGACGGACGGACGGACATAGCTAAATCAATTTGTCTTGTCGTCCTGATCAAGAATATATATACTTTATAGGGTCCCCCTCCCCTCCTTCTCTGCGTTACATACATTTCGGCCAAACAAACACAATATACCCTGGTACAGTATGTACAGGGTATAAAAATTGGGTCAGCATTTTTCTTGAAATTTAAAGATTTTGATGAATTCTGCCCTCTGAAAAAAAAATATTAATAAGTGCCCAAAGAAGCCATCATTTGACCAGCGGTTTGCCCAAAAATAACGCACAATTGTAACTGAGATATATGTAAACATAACCTTTGAAAACTATTACAATAACAATAACAACAACAAAATACACTGTTAAAAATGCTATGTCAAAAAGTGCAAACTAATCTCAAGTGGAATCCTGAGCTGAGAACAGCTTAGCTCAGATTTATTTTGTTCGTTGATGGGCGAAGTTGCACTAAATCATTAAGCATTATGTCAGTCAGGACATGCAGCATAACATACAATGGAGTGTCATTGTGTGCGTGTGTGTGCGTGTGTGTGTGAGTGTGCCAGGCAGGCAGACAATCGGTCATGCAGCGAACGCAGCGTGTTTCTGCTGACTATTTTAGCTTACCAACGACAAATGTAAGCGTTTGTTTTCGTTACGGCGATTTAGGAACATGATGTGTGATGATTATGTTTTGCCGTCATTTCAAGAGCACAAAGTAACCTAGCCTGTGTGTGAGTGTGCGTGTGTGTGTGTATACGCTGTTAAGCGCCTTAGTTTATTTGCTTAACGGATTAGCCTTCTAATGCCGTTGAGTGCTCAAGAGCAGTCAGCGTTGTAAACACTAATAACTTGAGAGTGTGTGTGTGTGTGAGCGAGTGAGACAAACACTGTTGTCAAATATATCACATCACAGCGACCTTAACCTCACTCAGTTAGACACCCTCAGCCTCATTTTGTTGTTACTTTGATGATAAACGAGGGTCTGACAGTTTCATCATCTTCTTCGTCTTCTTCTTCTTCCACGTTTTTGCTTGTTAAACTCCTCCTTTTTGTCATTGGTTTGTAAGCGCAGTTATGCATACTGTTGTTGTTGCTTTCGCACAACAACTCGTTGTGCTTTTTTACGATGTCATATTTTTTGAAGTGTTGAAGTCGCAAAACTTGACAAATAAAACAAAAAAAAAAAAAAAAATAAAACAGATAAACAAAACGCATAAAACTGTTGTTCATTTGCCGTATCGATGAGCTGTGTGTGTGGAGGAGCGCCGTGCTCTGCCGTGCTGCGTTAACGGAAATGCTCGCCAGCTCATAAAATTCTAGTTTAATTAACTTTACGCACACAGGTTGTTAAATGTTTACACAAACAAAATAACAACGCATGCAAACAGAGAGACACACAGTGCAAGAGGAAGCGCAACAGCGTGTGAGAGCGCGAGAGAGACGCGTAAGAAAGAGGAAGACTGCTTTGACTGAAATGACGAAATGGAATTGAATGACAGAAGTGCGTTTTCTGCTATGCAATTTGATTTACTTAACATGCGTGCTGTTGTTGTTGTTGTTGTTGTTAATGTTAATGTTTCATTTCACTCATCACTTCTGTGTGACAAGTGCAGAAGCCGAAAACGTATCGGAATTGTTAACAGAAGGAGAAGCAAAAGGAGAAGAAGCAGCAGAGGCAGCAGCAGCATAAGCATGTCACATTTATATATATATGTATGTATATAAGTAAAATCGGCAAAAGTTCTTTCTTTGATGCGTAGATTTTTATTTTTCCGTCGTCTTCTTCTTCTTCTGCTCTGCTACTGCTGCTACTGCTGCTGTTCCCGCTGTTAGCTTATCGCACTTCACGCCTTGCTGGCAGTACAGATTCCAGATTCGAGTTTATTGCAGTTGTAAATATTGTGTTAAACATTAAATGAAGTCGTTAAAAACATTTAATGATGCACTCGTTAGTCACTCGCGTTGACAAGTGAACCGATGCTCAACGCTTTTGGCTTCAATTGAGGCATGAGGCTTTCATTCACTCACTCACTCACTCATTCTGTCTTTCTGTCTGTCTGTCAGCCACTTACTTACTTACTCACTCATTGATGTGACTCGACAACGACATGCACCGGCAACTTGCAACTTGCAATTTTTACAGCCCAAAGACACCTCTGTCCGTCCGTCCGTCCGTCTGCTGTCGGCTGCTGTCAAAAAGAATCGAAAGGATGTTTGACGGCATGCTAAATTGACAAATGCATGCAAAGCAAACCGCGTTTTCAGTGAAGCAACACAAATACGCATTTATTATTACACACACACACACACACACAGACACACACAGACAGACTTACATGCATGTGAAATAGCACGCCGCATAATAATGTATGTTGTTGATGCGGCAATGAATTTACTGCAGAAACATTTTGATTTGCGTGTAAGTTGGCATGCAATTGCACACACACACACACACACATACAGACTGCGCGCTCTGCATCTGCATATACACCTAGTTAGCAGACAACAACAACAGCAATCGTACCTTAAATTGTTGCGATTTCTTAATAAGCCAAGTGCATTTTCAATTAAATATGAAATTATGACTGCAATTAATTTTAAATAACACAAACACAGATAATTCTATTAAACAATGCCACCGTAGCTGCAACAGCATCAGCATTGACTGTGCAACATTTGCAACGCAATCAGTTTAATGAAAATGCATTTGAGGCTCTTTTGCGGTTTAAAGAAACACGCGAGTTTTTGCGCGCACATTTAATTGCTGCTAATAACGCTTTTACGCATTATAAATGCGCAACATGCAATGCAACAATGCGATCAAGCAACAACAACCACATCTTCAGTAGCAGTAGCAGTAACAGCAGCAGTAACAGCAGCAGTTACAGCAACAACAACAACAACTACATTGTTGATCTCATTCACATCGACCAAAAACGTTTCAAAGTCAAATGAAACGAACCCGAAGAACGAACAGAAAATGAAACAGCAACAACAACAACAGCGAGAACGAGAACGAAACAACTCACATGAGGTCAAATATAATTCAAGTGCAATGCAAAGCGCAGCAACAACAACAAGCACAACACATTTAACTTAGTAAGAACAACAAAGCAAATTCAACGGCATTTGTTCTTCTCGTTGTTGCTTCTTCTTTTTCAGCCTTTGGTGTTCGTTGTTGTTGCTTTTGATGACGTTGACGTTTAGTTTGGGTTGGCGTTTGCGTTGGCAATGGCGACGTTGCTGATGATGATCCTTTAACTTGAAAAAAAAACACTTTTTTGCTTACGCTTTAACAATAAGTTTTTGTTGTCGTTGTTGTTGTTGTTGGTTGGTTGGTTGCTTGTTGTTTGCGCCCGCAAGGCGCCTTCATGGGCGAAACGCGCGATTTGCGACTGGCGACTGGCGACGACGACGACGACAATGATGATGATGATGATGTTGTTCTTGATGATGATGATGATGATGATGATGGCACAGCAACTTAGCGAGATGAATGCGCGCGATTACCACCGATGATCATGTACTTAAGCATTTTGTATGCTTTTGCGCGCTTTTAAGCGACCATGAGTGTGAGAGAGATAGAGAGAGGGAGAGGGAAGGCATGCCAAAAGGCTTTGCTCGATTTGAGTTTCGTGCCGCCTTAGCGCATTTTATGATTCGTTCTGGCAGCATTTATGTTATTGTTGTTGTTGCTGTTGTTGTCGAGCTTACATCATCATCATCATGATACAACAACAACAGCACGGTTGTCGTTGCCAGATTGTTGCAACACGTTTCAATTACAATGCAGAAAGACCAAAAGTGCCAAAAGTTATTTTTTGTGTCTTCTTCTTCTTCTTCTTCTACGACGCTGCTGCAACATGTAGCAACATTATCAACATTAAAATGGCGTTGAAGATGAGTCTCGTCGCATTGTTGCACGCTTGATTAAGTGCAGCATTTATCGCAACAACAACAACAACAGCAACAACAACAACAACAATGAAGCACGCGGCCTTCGCAAGCAAGAAAATTGATTGATTTGCCACGGTTACAAGTCACAAAAGTGACTGCGGCCATGCCATGAGCAATGCACCGTGCAACGTGTAGCATGCAACGTGCAGCATGCAACATTGCAACATTGCAATAAGCTTTCTTTTTGCTATTGCTTTATGCTTTGGCAAACAAGTTTCAATTTGTTGCAGACATACAACAACAACAACAACATTGTCTCTATGATATGTCCAGCCAACATTATCATCATCATCCACATCATCATTATCATCATCATTGGTTGAGCTGTGCTGACGGCACACGTTGCCAAGTTGGCCTTCACGTGCTAACAAAATGCTGCAATGGCCCCTCATTTGCCCCTCACCCCTCTTTACCCTTTAGCCACACTATGCTTGCTGACGTCTGTCAGTTACGCTCGACTGCAATGACATTTTTCGTTTGTGCCTTCATTTTTTTGCGCTTTTTTTCGCACTGGGCGTGCAACGCGGGGCTGCCAACTTGTGCCAACATGTGCCAAGTGTGGCAAACACTTTGATCTTCTGCAAGACACGGCAAAAAAGTGGGCGTGTCACAGCATAGTCATGAAAACAGAACGGATAAAAACAAAAAAAAAAATACACTAAATTTATAATAATAATAATAATATTTGAAAAGAAGAAGAAGAAGAAGAAGAAGAAGATGGCTTTTTGCCAACAAAGTGAAGTTGGGCGAAGTAAAAGTAAATCTGATCGGCGGCCAAAAGAAAACGCCTCATTTTGCATTTTGTGGCATGCTGCAAAGACATGGCGATGGCGGTGGCGGCACAAACATCAAATATGCAAAGTGGCAGCCAGCAACAACAGCAACAACAACAACAACAACAGCGATTTTATTCAATGGTTTTCATTTACGTATATTTTTTGTATGACTTTTCTTTATTTTTCTTTTCTTGGCAGAAAAAATTTAAATTCAATTGAAACGAAACGCAACGAAAATGTGCAACGCCCCTTTTGTGTGTGTGTGTGTGTGTGTGTGTGTGATGCTGTTATTGTCGCATATCTTTTGCTGCCTTTGCTATTTTATTGCCTCAACCGCCGTTACCTTTTGCCAAAACTGAGCTTTGCATTTGCTTGCGGCACGCTTGACATGCAACTCATGCAACGTAGCGTAAGAGGAAGCAGCAGCCACATGAGTTCAGCTAAATTGCTATTTTCGCGGAATTGCTCAATTGAAATGTACGTGAAAATTGCAAGGAGCCACTGTTTTGACAAATAAGTTGCATGCAAATGCCACAGCAACAGTCACAGTCACAGCCAGAGTAGCGGCGCACAATTGCCACAATTTGTTGCATGAATTAAATGCCAATGCACAATTTTCCTCAATGGCAAATGCACAGAAGAAGAAGAAGACAACAACGATGAGTATTTCGCTTCATTGATGAAAATTTCAAATGAACTCTTGAACTGAAAGTTGTTTGTCAATGTCTGCTGACAGCAACAACAACAACTACAGCAACAACAACAACAACGACTCCTTGTTGACATGACAAATTTGTATGTCAGCCAATGGAACGCAACGAGGAAGTCAAAGCAGACAGCAACTTACAAACCATCCGTCCGTCCGTTAGTCACTTCAGCAAAGTCTTGGCACAAACAGACAGACAGACGGATGGACCGACAGACAGACGAAGGTTTGTCTGTTCTATCGTTAAAGTCAAATTTTTATTGTCAACTGTCAATGGAAAAGCGCCAATTTTCGCATAAACTGCAACAGCTTAAAACGCTTGGCGCTTATAACTCATCATTTGCCAACACACACAACACACAGCACACAACTAACAATGACAGCAACAACAACAACAACGACGACAGCAACAACATTGTTGCAAAAAACTGTTGCGAATTTTTAACAACAACCGAAGTTATAAAATATATGAAAAAAAAGCGACTCCTTTTTGTTGTTGTTTTTGTTGTTTGTTAAAATTTGTTGTCGTTATAAAACTGTCGAAATATTTTAGCTCATTTAATGACCGTCTGCCGTACGTCATTTGGCCTTCGCTCCTCATCTCCACCATGCTCGTTTGGCCTTTGCCTTCTTCACAGTTTCAATATTCGTGCCTTCCATTCCTTCATATTTTTGCATTTTGCATCATAAAAAAAGCAGCAACAACAACAACAACGCACGCAATATTTGTGCGCAACATTTTAGCTAAGCTTCAATCATTATCATCATCATCATCATCATCATTATCATTATGATCTGCAACAGAGACATAATCATTGTCAATAAAGTCTTTTTGGCGGTCCAATTTGCACAAAATTACTTTCGTTTCTTTGTCGCTTGCACAGGCGTCGTCGTCGTGTCCAAGCCCCCCGCCAGTGCTGCCAAGTCAGTGCGATGTGTGCTCATTAGGCGCTTATTCATGTTCTTGTTCCCTTTTTTTTTTTGATAATCATTGAAACACACACAGAGAGAGATTTGTTACAAGAAGCCACACGCATTTTAATTGAATTCAAATATTTAATAGAAACAAACGCAAAGCAAGAAGAAGCAAAACAAAAAATAATAAACAAAAAACAACAAAAGTCAAAAATAGTGAAAAAAGTTCATTTAAACATCATTAATCAAAATCAACTCAAAATCAAATCAAATCTTAACAGAGAAACATGATATACAACAACAACAACAACACGCACAACAACTAGCTGAAGCACAGAACAGGTACATTGGCGACAGGTGAGGCGCCAAGCCAAGTTTTGAACTGAACAATCATGCACATGTTTCTGAACTCGCAAACTCATCTCATCCCAACTCAACATAATCATCTTTTATACATTAGATCAGCGATAATTATCTTAGTGATAAACAAATTCGTCAAATATTTGTAAAATGAAATGAAAATTGTGCGTGGAAAATCACTTTTTACGCCTTGTCTCTTTTGTGTCTCATGTTCTTTATCCCAACTTCCTTTCCTTTCTTGACCCTTTGTCAGTGCTCATGATACATGACATAGAAGATGCATAAATCTTAGCGCAATCAAAGTATTAACGTTCGATCATAGCCGCCTTTATGCTATAAGGCACATTGTGTAGTTTATTAGGTTCAAAAACAATTATGCCTATTAGATTGACGTATGTGCAGTGTAGCGTAACTGCAACATGAGCGCTTATAATGTGAAAATCTTACATGCATGCCAAATAAACTGACGTATGTATGCATGCTGCAGTGCAACATGAGCGCTTATAATGTGAAAATCTTTTATGACTGCCTAATGAACTGACGTATGTGTGGTGCAGTGCATGTGCAACATGAGCGCTTTTAATGTGCAAATCTTGCATGTATTTTGGCACACAATTTATATGAGGTTACTTTTTTCATTATTTTTGTTTGTTGTTGTTGTCTTTAGAGTTCGCTTGCTGTCAGCCAAATGTGTCATGCCATCTCTTTCTAAACATATACTTAAAGCGTTTCCCACATTTGCCACGAACTTTTGCTTAAGCGTTTTTGACTTAAAACTCGATTTGGTTTTTGTTGTTGTTGCTGTTGTTGTTGTTGTCTTTCGAACAAGTTGATTATGACAACTCGTGTCGGTTGAAATGAGTTGATTTGAGTTGAGTTGAAGTTCGTCTCCTGCGGACACGGCACATCATGAAAATTGTACAGAAAAACCAAAGAAAAGCGCATGGAAAAACAAGCGGGCGGTGAAACTTTTCTGGATAATTTTCATAGTCAAAAGACGACGAGCAAAGAGTTAAGTTGAGTTGAGTTGAGTTGAGTCACCCATGCACATGGTCGTTGAGGCCCTCGGGCAGAAGGCGGTACGCGTTGGAAAAGGTTGCCCAACTTTGTTGCCCCTCGAATGGATCGTTTAGTCCGACATGGCATTAGCGACTTTGTACGCTGTAATTTTCTACTTTGCGCTTCAGAAAAATTTGATTCGTTGTTCGAGCGTGTCTCAAGTCCTCGCCAGCGCTCAAGTGTTAAGCCATGATTTATCACAGAAACACTTCAAAACTCACACGGCACACACACAAAAAACCGCCGCCAACGTTGAACAACATCATGATGCGCATGCTGATAATCATAATCAGACGTTAATCATGGCGGAACTTGTTAACAACTCATAAACATTTTCAAACAAACCGAAAACAAAAAAAAAAAATGGTTTTCTCTCGATGGATTTTCCATTTTTTAGGTGTTTTTTTTAAAGACTTTACATTTTTTGTTGTTTCGCAAATAATAACAATAATAAAGCAAATTATTTCATTTCATTATAATGATTGCACTTCGCAAAGCAAAGCCATAAGTCAACGAGTCATGGAGCATGAATTAAACATGCCAACAATGTGTGTGTGTGTGTGTGTGTGTGTGTGTGTGTGTCACTTAGATTTATTGAGTTATTAAATTGTTTATTAAATATGCTTTTTTAAACAATAAAATTAGTATTTCAAGCATGCTTACATAATTAATCGTTGCTCAGTCGTTTTAAAATTTTGTTTGTTTTAATTTAACACAAGAGGCATATTAAAATTGCTAAACAACATGCGACGTGTGTCAGTGAAATGTCATTTGGTCATTAATCAATGACGACAACGACGACGAAGCAGAAGAAGAAGACAAGTTTATTGACACAAGCCCATGAGAGCGGTGCGGTGCAAATGTTGGCCAAATGGCTGGGAGCCTAATCAATTGCTAAATTAAGCGAAAATTATGAAGTATTTTAACAAACGAGCTTCATCAGCGAAAAGGCAAACAAACAAACCTACCAAAAATGCCGCAAGCGACACAACAACAACAGCAACAACAACAACAAGAACAACAGAGAGACAGGCAGGCAGTCGGTCAGACAGTGGCTGAGAGGGGTGGGGTATATGACGAGTTGAATGCCCAAAAATGTCAACCAGCAGCGCATGAAGCTCAAACTCAATTAGCCGCCATGCTGGGACGCCTTGTGTTATGCTATGCTCAAGTCAACTCAACGACAGCGATGAAGCCGTTGCCAATAAGCTGCGAGCGAGTTGGCCAAGAATGAATGAATGAATGAATGAATGAACTTGCTTGCAAATGCATATATTTTATTATTTATTGTATAAGGAGTTGTTGCAGCCTTAACTGCCAAGCCAATTGGCTACCGGCCTACGCGTAACACACAACAACAACAACAACAAAAGCACAAATGGCCAAATAAGAAAACCAAATAAACATGAATGAAACAGAAAATAAAGGCGGTCAGCAATGAGCAACTGTAAGCCAAAACGACAGTTGGACAGACAGTTGGACGGATGGACGGACATATGCAAAGCAGAAGCAACTTGTATTGGCACAGCGTGAGTATCATCATTTTGGGGCTGTTCCAGTGGGCTTAACTGAATCGCTGACTAACTGTCCGACAGTCCGGCCCTCTGTCTGTCCGTCTGTCTGTCCGTTTGGCCCACCATTCAAGCAGTCAACGCGCACAGCGGGCGGCAGCACTTCAACTACAACAACAACAACAACAGCATTGATGACAACGTCCGCACGTCTGAAGTTCTTCTACAGAAAACCTTACTAACTTGGCTAATTTAAATGAAGCAGAAAACGAAGCGCTTTGAATTTTACGATCAACATGATCATCATCAACAACATCATGATTATGATCATGTGGCCGGGCACTGAACATTAAGATCGAAATTCGGCACAAATCTTCACAGTTCTCTGCTCAGTGCTGTTCGGTCTGTTCGAAACGGCGCGGCGTCTCACAATTTATCATCGCTGACCGATGATGATGATGATGATGGCGATGATGATGATGATGATGTTGATGATGCTCATACAAATTGATTTGCATATCCAATTATAAACACATTCGCTGCCGTTCGCATACGAGTGTGACTGCTGCCCCACCCCTGCCCCACTGACTTTACAATCTTTAAGCGAGACTTCGAATTGTACTGTTTCTGTTTTCTTTGCTTTTTTATGATTGCGGACGGACAATTCGTACCTTTGCTTAATGAACACGCTCGTTGCTTGCCGCTGTGCCTCTCTGTGCCAATGGGGCCCGCATTGTGGGCCGGCCTCGCAGGCAGTAGGCAGCAGTAGCAAATTGCGCTTTAGGCGTGCAAACTGCAACTGCAACTGTTGCAACTGCAACTGTATTGAAATTGGCAACAGTAGCCGAGCATTCAATGAAGAGGAAGTGCAAGTAACACTTGATTTAATTGCGCTGTCGCTGTCGCTGTCAACGCTGACGTCGCTGTCGGCGTCGGCGTCGACGTCGTTGAACACAAATTTTTGCACTTAAAATTTACTACGCTCGACACTTCTATATTGCTTGTATGTGTGTGTGTGTGTGTGAGAGCAGGACAGCGACATTTAATGCAATTTGTTGCTGTTCATTGATTGAACTAAATGTTAAATGTTTGTATGTATGTGTGTGTGTGCGTATTTGTAGGTGTTCATACATGTATGTTTAACACTAATTTCATGAAAATAAAATTCTAACCAACAAAAGTCACGCAAACTTTAAACGTACGAAAAAATACAGAAAAAAAGACAAAAACAAAACAAAATTCAATGGAATTATCAAAAGCACAGTTAGTTTTGTCTGCATATTTCGGTCATTACTCATTTGCACATGTACGAAATGGTCAGCCTAATCAAAAAAAAAAATGACATCATAGCAGGCGAGCGAAAAATAAAAACGTTGGTCAAAGGGATGAAGGTGACCCGGCATAATAAAAAATGGCGCTATTTGGGCAAAGCATGAAAGCGACTTTTGTATTATTATTTTTTGTTGGTTGTTGTTGTTTTTTGCGTGCGACTGTACTCAAGCGCTCATTCGCTCTCTGTCTCTGTTTCTGCATTGATTGTGCGCACCTTTTTGAGGCAAACATGATTAATGACAAATTGAGAGCAAAACCTTAAACAAACGCGGTTGCAATTAAATCGAAGGTCGTCTTAATGGCACAGTGGGACACACACACATACACATACAGGCTGACACTGAGCCGATCACATGCAAAGCTGCGTGTGCATCAATGAAAATGCCGACGCCGTTGCGCTTTTTACTCTCGCCGCTGAGAGATAATGAAATGAGCAATGTGCCAGAAGTGGCGGACCCCATGTTGCGGCCCGCACAGTCGCACATTTGGCAACATATTTTTAACAAATTAGCGAACGAACAAACGAACGAACGAAAGAGCGAAAGAACGAAGAAAGGCAGGAAGGAACGAATGAACGTTGAAACGGGCACTCACTCAGGCGAATGTTCATGTTGTTGCACTTTTGCCTGCAAATACAAAATGATTAGTTTGTTGTTGTTGTTGTTCTGGCTGTTGTTGCTGCTGAATGAATAAACGCATGCACAAAGGCATAGTAAGAAGGGTCAGCGGCACGGCGGTGAGTAACAAATGCGTATGTGTGTGATTATCGCTGTTGGATGTCCCATTTCAAACGGCTTTGCACTTTTAGCAAACGTTTAGCGTACGTTGTGCGATTAATGTGCCAAGGCGCAGAACACACACACATACACACACACACATGCACATGCACAGCGCTGCGTCATTATTCGTGCAAGCAAAAAAGCAAAGCAACAAAAAAAAAAAATTTTAATAATAATAATAGCAAAGTAGGCTTTTGTTGGACGAGCTGAGTGCTGAGTGGCAACAAAGAACTCAAGTGAAAAATCCTTTAATAGGGTTGCCAAGCAAACAAAAACTCGAGTGCTTTGCGCCTGCGCCTAAGTAAGTGCTCGACTTCTTTTGTCTCGCTCCGCGAAGCAGCATCAACAAGCAAGGCGAACAATGCAAAAGACGAATTTGCACTAAAATAAATATAAACTTAAGTATCTCATGCACACACACACACACGCATGAAATGCAAAAGAACTTGCACAATGCTAATGAGCAAGGATCACGCACGATTATCCGTGCAATGCAGTACAGGTCATCGAAGGCTCACCTCGGCTCGGCTCGGCTCAACATGGCTTGCCGCGATTTGTGTCTTCTTCTTCTTTTTCTCTTTGTTTTCATTACACTGTTTGTTTTTGGCTTAAAGCCAAAGAAATCAACAAATTTCGCGCTGTCATGTTTGTCATGCTTAGTTTTGTTCTTCATTTCGCTATTCTATTATTTTCCTTCAAGACTTTTGTGCGAAATGCCATGAAGAAGAAGCAATACAAAACAAAAACAAACAAGTGGCAATTCGGTCGCTTGTTGGCCAAATAGTTATTAAAAATTGCACATCCTGCCACGCCCATCGGCCTAGCGCCCAAAATAGCACAGAGAAATGTTAAATGTTAAATGCATTTGGGTTTCATTGAACTTTTGGCCCGCAGGAAAACATTAAAAACTTACACACACACAGACACACACACACAGATACAGACACATGCCTAGCCATGCTCATAGATAGAAGTTTGAAAAGCGTTGCCGAATTGCACTCGAAATGCGAAAGTGTTCTAATTGCAAAAGTTTCCAAAGTGCTTCAACTTCAGTAACAACAACAACAACAACAACAACAGCAACAACAACGACAACAACTTCTGTGCAACGCGACTCGACGCGACGTGACTCGATTTGTGGCAAGTTGCTGGCATTAAATTGCTACAGTGGCGCATAGTAATCGCAAATTGCAGTAGTCAAAGTCACACACACACACACACACACACACACACACACATACAGTCAAACAAAATGGCGAATAATTGACTTAGAGTTTGCTGGCACCCCTCACCCCTTTTGGCCACACCCCACAATGCTAAACAGTTACCGTTTAAACAATTCCTGTGCGCAACTTGAAACAAACCACAATTTTTTACACTTTCATGTGGCATACAAACATGCCACAACATGAGAGGCATGAGGGCAGCCACTTTGACGTTGCATGCAACTCATGCACAGCCATGTCTCTGTGTGTGTGTGTGGCAGTGCAATATTAAAAGGAAGCGAGCATTGCGGCTTTTAATTAAAAGTGACGAGTGTTTTAATAAGTGGCAAACCACAGAGTTATATGCATATGCATGTGTGTCTGTGTGTGTGTGTGTGTGTGTATCTGTGTGTGTGCTGGGCACGGCACGGGCGGTGATAGAGTGGCAATGGCAAATGCTGAGGCATGATGATGTGGCAAAGCAAAGTGGCGGCAGACAATTTATAACTGCTTTGGTAGCCAAAGTGACGCGGGGTTTCTCTATATAACTCTATATGTATGTGTTTGTGGGGTGTGGGGCTATGCGCATTCACTGTGCCGATTCGTTTGTTAATTGCTGCTGCATTTTTGCTTAAATGCCACGTCCGGTTTTCGACAACTTCTTGTTTCAACTTCAGTTTAAAGATAAAAATCATTTTTTGGTTTTTGTTTATTAACTTAAATGTAAACGGAATTTGCTTTTGGCTTCAATTAAAATATACAATTCAAATTCGCAACACACACACACACACACGCACACATACACATGTGTATCTATATGCACTTTCAATCTCATATATGCTAATAAAGACAATTCGTCGTCTGATTTTGACTGACACAAAAGCGCTTCAAGCTGCAAGCGCATACAAACTTCATCATCATCATGAGCATGCACATCATTATAAACACATTATCATATTGAACGTAATAATCATGTCCGACATTGCTGTGGCATGCAACAAATGCGGCATAAACTTTGTTGTATACAAGCTCAATGGATAACAGGAAAAACCAAACATAAATTGCTGCCGGCAACATTTAAGCATTTTACGCTTGTATCAAATGCGCCAAGCAACAACAACAACAACAACAACAACAACAACAACAACACTACCAACAACAACAACAACAACAGCAATACAATCGCGATTCTATCGGAACGTGTAAATATTTGTTAAAGTTAAGCTTTCAACTCAAAAAACCATCGTTCATCGGTTTTTTCATACTTAATTTTTTTTTTTAATTTTTTATTTAATTTTTTTCCATTTTTTTCATAAAAATAATCGTGTTTTTTAATTCGCCTTATCAAATTAGCTGCGAGTCATGCGAAAATGCGTCGCTGCGCTAAACGCAACCAGCTCAGCAGCGGCTACAGTCGCGGCGCTAAAAGTAGGCAGTTTTTCATAAGGCAAAAAAGGCAGAGAAAATAGCAGCGCTAAAGTATTTAATATGCATATGACGCATGTGCATAAGCGCTGACATAGAAACATAGCGCGGCTTTTATTAAATATCTGCAAAATGTATGTTAATTGTGCTTTATTGCTTTGAGCGAACAACAACAACAACAAATGACTAAATGCACAACAATTGCTATTGTTGTTGTTGCATTTTAAATAATAAAAACGTATTTTATTATTAATTTTCTTAAATAATATATATTTTTTGTTGGTCTGCTCGAACAAACTCATGTTATTTGTTGTTGTTGTTGTTAGTTTGTTTGCAGAACGCTTTGACATGTGTGTGGGTGTTTTGTTGTTGTTGTTGCTATTGTTGTTCGCTTATTTAAACTATGCAATGCCGCGTAGGCACAACAACAACACAACACTAACAAAAAACAACTGCAAAGAAGAAGTAAGAAAAAAAAAAAAAATTAAATAAAAAATAAAAATATAAAAAAAAAATACTTAACGAGAAAACTGAGCGATTCCAATCAAAGTGAGTTGAGTTCACTTGAGTCGACTTGAGTTGAGTTTAGTTGAGTTAAGCTGACTTGGCCAACTTACTTGTCGGCGATGCCAATGCAGTGGCCTGGCATGCGTGTGTGTGTGTGTGTGTGTGTGTGTGTGTGTGTTAACTCGTTGACTAACTGACTGAGTGAGTGAATGACTGTCGGCCAAGTTGACTGTTTAGCCGCCATCGCAACATCGTTCTGACTTACACCAACGGCTCCCCCCACACCCCCCCTCGTGGCTCAGCCTTGCCGCATGTCACTGGCGAGCACAACAATGGCAACGGTTAAAGGTATAAATATGGTCATAAGGCAGCGGCTAATAAACGTAATTGAATGGCAACAATTTGTGGCTCGCCACGTTTTGTACTTTGCACATGGGGCAGGGGGGCACGTGAGGGGCAACAAGAACAGAACAGAACACAGCTCAGCTTAAATCGACTTTTAGCTCGTTTCGATTTCGCTTGAATGTTGTTTGCAAGCATGCATGTGAGTTGTTGTTGTTGTTGTTGTTGTTGTTATAACTACTTACCTGCTGCCTGCTGCCTTCACAGTCGCTGCCACATTTGATCGCTGAGTCGTTTAGTTAAATGCTAAAATTGCCTTAAACACACACAGATACACACACACACACACACTAACACACACATACACACACGTGTACGCCATAAATATGCAAACAACAAAAGTCATCATGCACATAAAAATTGTGGAGAAAGACACATTAAAACTGAAAACGTGTCGCTTATAAAAAATTGATTGCGTTAAAAAAACAACAACAAAAACAAAAACAATAACAATAACAAAAATGAAAGGCAAATAAAAATTATAGAAAACAAAAATATTAATAATAAATGAAAAATAGTTTTATTAAATAATTTACAACGTTAAACACACTTTTATTATTTGCGGCACAGTGGTGACCAAAATAACAGGCATGCGTATGCAAAAAAGGCGCCAGCATGTGCAGTGTAGTAAGTAAGTAAGAAGAAGCAGCAGCAATTTCATTGGCAATTAAAAGTGGCTCGATTGCTGCCACACTGTCACTGCAACAACAACAACAACAACAACATGAGCAACAACAACGGGGCAAACATTTAGAATGCCAAGCCGCTGCACTCAAATCGAACTCACAGTCGTTCTGTCTGTCCGTCTGTCTGAGCCACCGCCGGCAGTCGACAGTTAAGTGTCGGTAGCAGTGGCAGTGGCAGTGGCAGTCAAGCTGAATGCATGGCCTAAGCCGAAAGCTGACCGGAGGCAACTCATGTTGGTCGCGTCTCTGAGCCAACGTTGCCTCCATCGCCTTCGCTATCGCCATTGCCATTAGCATGTAAAGTGTAAACTAATGGCAAGCGAACTCTTTTTATTTAACTTCTCTCTTTTTGGGCTTTGCAAGCGTGTGCAGAAATTAAAAAGGAAGCGTGGGAAAGTTGTATCTTTTGGCCGCGTAGAATTGATAAATGAAGTAAGTTTCTGCTTCGTCCTTAAGACTGAAATGAACTCAACTCAATTTGCGCGCTTATGAAAATGCATTCAATTTCCATTTCTTAGCACTTTGTTAAAGTTTATTAAAAAACGACAGACAGACAGACAGACAGAAGGAGAGACAGACAGAAGAAGCGACCATTCGTTCGAGAAACTCAACGTTGAAGCGAACGGACTGAGAAGGCAATAAAGAAATTGGTAGCGCCGCAACATGTTCACTTAAAGATCAAAGCAGCAACAACAACAACAACATCATCATAATGATCATCATGCTCATGCTCATCAGCTTCTTCTTCTTCTTGGTCTTCCTTGGAAAAATACGTTTAAGTTAAATGGCTTAGACGCCGTCAAGTCAAGTTTGGCGCAAAGATTCAACTCATAAGTAAGCCATACACGAAAACTCATTAACAGTGACGACGCTCAGGCTCAACTCGAACTCGAAGTTGAAGCTGAAGTCAGCGTACCAGACCCAGGCCAATGGCGCAGGCACAGAATTATTATAAGTAAAAAATATAATAAAAAAAAAATTTAATGAAGTTTTTGCGCAGCAAAGAAAATTAAGCAAAAAACGCGAAAAAGAATTTTAAAACGCTGGCACTTTTTATTATATTTTTTTTTTTTAATTTTTTATTATTTATTTCTTTTTTTTTAATATTTTTTTTTTATTTTTTTTGAATTTTTTTTTTTTTTTTATTAATTTTGTTGTCAAAAAGTTTGGTCAGAAGTTTGCAGATAATTACGCGCCCGCCATGATGAACTGCATTAAGAGCAGCACCACTACGCGCCCCGATGCCCCGCACGCCATGCCAACCCCAAAGCCAAGCAATGGGTTTTGTCTGCTGCGTTTTATGTTACAAGCACAGAGAGGGGAAGGGAAGAGCAGAGCAGAGCAGAGGAGATAATGTTTTGGTTGCTTTGAGTTGAGTTGTGTTGAGTCCTCAAACGTAGCTTAGTTTTTAATGAACGCATACGCTTTTTGTGTGCCCCCCTCCTCTACGAAGGGTCGTGCAGTGCAGGCGAGAGTGTAATTATTAACGGTTTATTATTACACAAGGCGTAATTTTCGCAAGGGATGACGATGTCAATGCCAATGCCAATGATGTTGCCAATAATAATGATGATGATGTTGTTGATGATGATGATGATGGTTGTTGTTGTTGTTGTAAGGCCTGCAAATGAGCACACCATGTCCTAAATAACATGATTAACTGACCAGCTCATTAATGACACATGCCATTTGTCCCCCGGGGTCGCTACCATACTGGTGACCCCCGCCCCCCCTTTAGAGTGTACAGTTGCTGGCTGCTGAGACTCAAGTGTTATTTGTTGTTTGTTAGTTCAAAGTCAATCGTTGAGAACTTTGGCCCCCCAACAGAATTCCTTTGCCATCTCTTTGGCATTTCATAGCAATTAAATGAAGATGCGACAAGCGGAATGGGCGGGGGGTTTAATGATTTTAGCCCTTGTTGGCTGAAGGCAAAGGATACAAGCCGACTTCCACTTCGACTTTGACTTGAGTTTCAATTAATTCGAACTTTTTTATGTTAATTAAGGCGTTTTTTGAGTAAAATGAAGCAACTTAAAAATTGGTAGAAAAACCAACCAAGAAAAAAACCCTCTAAAGCGCGGCAGGGCACAAATTTGTTGAAGGGTTCCGCCGCTAATTGACAACCGGATTGGAAGCGTCGGTGGTCGGTCGGTCGTGATTTGCTGCCGAGTTGCATTAATTAAAGCAGTTAAATGACACTTGACACAGCTGTGGGCCAAGCGACGGGCCGCCGGCAACAACAACAACAACAACAGCAACACCGTCGGAGTCAAAGGTCACCGCGCTGAGCCTTGAAGCGGCCGCTATCGGCGGCAACATGGCGTGTTCGGCACCTCGGCTTGATAGCGGCAACAAGTTGCACATCAAGAGGCGTTGTCATAATTTTCACAGCAGGTGTCGTCACTGCTAATGATTTACAAGCCGAGAGAGAGAGAGAGATGGAGTGAGAGAGAGAGTGGGAGTGTGAAAGAGCCAGCGAGTGTGTGTGTAGAATAGAACCTCTGCCAAACTGAACCGAATCGAATTGACATGGATGACAACGGTTACTGTTGTTCCAATCAACCGACTGGCCGTCCGTCCGTCCAACTGTCCGTCTGTCCGACCGAGCGTTGCATGCGCCTATAATGAAAATGTCTAGCAACGAAAGTTGAAATTCGGCTTTGCTGCAACATCAGCTGTTGGCTAAGAGAGTGAGAGAGAGGGAGGGAGAGAGAAGCAGAGTGAATGGGCTGGAGAGCCAGCGTGTAATCTTTGATGTTGTCGGCAGGCAAGGCAAGCCAAGTGGTCAAGTGTATGCGAGATTTTACAGCGGCTTTAATGCTGTTGTTGTTGTTGTTGCTGGTGTTGTTGTTGTTGCAAGCATTTGAGTCTTCTTTGTTGTCTTGCGGCCTTTTGTTATTTGTTGCCGCATTGTTGCGCGTCTTTTGTTCACTGTGGCAAAGAGAAATCGATGGCGAATGCGCACCGACACAAATTGGAAAAACAATTCATTATCCATGCCACTCAATGTGTGTGCTCCCAGTTGGAGGCGTTGCCGCTGACCGCTGCAAATTAATACAACGCATTGTTCGACCGTCAAGCGGTGGCGCCACTTGTCGGCAACACTGGGCCAGCGCCAGCAAGCAACAAATGAAGGCTGACGGTTTTATCGTTTGGTGCAAATCAAAATCGCACGATTAATCGATTAATCGAATGAAATCAAATCAACTCAAATTTAAGCAAATCAAATTTGCTTGCAGTTGATTAACTCTCTAAGGTATTAATTACGCGCAACTAGTTGCGATAAACCGACATTGACACCAATTGACACTTTTGTGTCTAAAGTGATTCTTTTGTTGCCATGCGAAACGTTATGTTTTGCTTTACTTTTGTCAATCAAGCGGCGCTGCCAAGCCATAAATAATCATCATATCATTCAACCACTCGGACATTTCGATAATGATAGGCTTGCTGGCAAAGGCGTGTGGCCATGCGCGACCTGAAGAAATCACTGCAGAATCATGCCCAAGAACGGCACAAATTGCTAGACAACAACAACAACAGCAACTGCAATGATAATGATTAAAACTAACAACACAAAAACGAATGCAATTGCAGCACATGTACACACACCCACACAGGCAGACAGCCACACTGGCACACTGGCTTGGCTTGAAATGTCGAGAGGAATAGTCGTGCAATTATCTGAAAATAACAGCTTCCGCAAAATAACAAACTACCGAAATGCAACGCAACATTTCAAGCCAAATTCACTTGAATTGAACAACTCAAATCAAAGTCTCAACCGCGCAGTCAGTGAGGAGCCGCAATTGAAACGAGTAAAGCATTTGCAGTAAATTGCAGCATTTTCACGCTTTTCATCTCGTTCGCGCGCCAGCTCTCTCGCTCTGACGCGCTGTTGCTGTTGCTGTGGCCCAATGCATGCTGTATGGATGCTGGTGTGTGTCTTGACTAGTAGTAGTTTGGCCTCCACATTAGCCAACCCGTCAACCTCGCCATCGTTATCATCAATGCGGCGGCCGTCATTGCTACTGCGATTTATCAATTAACTTACGGCTTACTTACGGTTAAATGACCTTTGGTGAAAATTAGAAAATAACTAAAACAACAGCAACAACAACATGCCTTATAACTTCGTTAAAAAAATGGCAAACAGAATTGAAATAATATAAAAATTTATGCATATTAAATATGCTGGAAACAATTTAAGCGCTTTTAGTTTAGTTAAGTTTTGTTGTTGTTGTAGTTCGGTTGGTTTATGTGTTTAGCGACACGCATGTAGCAACAAACATGCACACGCAATGACATGCCAAACTCACACACACACACACACACACACAGACACAAATGGAGCAACACTTTGCGCTGCATATGTTTAAAAATTTATTAATTTTGTCGCCTCGAATCTGGCAGCGCTGCCAACCTGTTGGCCGACAATTTCATGTCACACGGCTAGCGTTAAACGTTGGCGACCGCTGGCGGGGCGGCGTGGGCGAACGACAATGAAGTTTCAACTAAACTTATTTTGTTGTCGAGCAACTTTTACTTGGCACATTTTGTTTGAGTTGTCAACGAAGTAAGGTTTATTGTTGTTAACGAAATTGTTGCGATTATGTTTGAAATAAACATGAGCATAAATCGTTCTTGAGCAGCAAACGTTTTATAATTGATTTGAAGCGCATTGAAGCAAATCTGATGAAATGTGTTTGATTGGTTTGGCTAACTAAGCTGATCCGATCCGATCAGATCGAATGAGATGAGAGATGAGAACCCAAACTGTGTGCGTTCTGCGGTTAATCTCTGTTTGTTGTTGTTGTTGTTGGATAACCGTCGTCAATCATACAACTTGCCTGCAAGCGCAAAATTTCATTTCTCAGTCTACAAAAGATACAAAAAAAAAAAACAAAACCGAGAATCCGTTAAAACTAATACGGAAAGAGCTCAATTATCGGATATTGGATTTTGAGCGAAATAAATTGAAGTCGTCGCCGTCGCCAACGCCCTTGCCAGCAGAGCGAGAGAGAGAGAGAGAGACAGCGTCGTTCTTAACAAGGCCGAAAACCACATGAGGCCTCTAGCCAAGTTCACACAGGCAATGAAAAAAAACCACAATTCTCACTCACACGATTAGTCGTCTGCGCCGTTCTGCAACGCGCTCTGTGATGGGCAGCAAGTGTCAGGATTTATGATCTTCCGCTAGAGTAGCGACGGCAATGCACACTCGGTTACGCTTGACTACGCCTTTGGGCCCTAATGAGTAGCGGGCGTGCGCAAGCGAGATAGCGAGAGAGCGTGAAAGAGCGATCGGTCCTTCAGCTGGCAAGCGATCCAGTCAGCCAGCCATCGAACAAGTGTTGAAGTCGGAATTGAAAATTAGTTTTGCTTTATAATACGCCCGTTGTTGTTGTTGTCATTGTCATTGTTTTTGTGCTTAGGCTTGTTTGACTTCGGCTTTGAGTTTCATGGCCCGAAAAGGACTTTAATGACTTCCTCTTATTTGTGTTGTTTGCTGCTGGCAAAGATGTTCGCACGTTTTTTGGCGGTGGCGGCAACAACTTCGACTTCGACAACGGCGATGAGCATAAATCAAAACCGAAATTCAACAAAGGCAGCCAGCAAGGGCAGCGGAGGCGCGCAGGGAACGACAACGTCGGCGTTCAAGTTGGCAGTCAAAGCAATAATAATAAAAGAAAAGCAAAGTAAAGAAACAAGAAACGATGCGTTTAACACCAAATTGGAATTAAATAAATCCAACAAATATGAACAAAAACAACAAAAAATATGATTTACGTTGCGAATTAATTTCGTGGCCGTGAAAGGAAGCGCTGCGAAATTGAGCATAACTAATTTGTATTTAAATTTATTTTCGATGAACTGGCCAGTGGCCACCGGTGCCACCGTGTCGCAGTTAATTAAGAAATGTAAATCCAATTTGTTGCATGAATTCAGTTGAATTCATTGTTGCGCCAAATTTATTGAAACGTTCTCATCGTTCTCGTTTTTCGTTGCAGGATCATCCGAGCCTGCGTGGCACGCCGTTGGCCATGCTGGCCGCCCAGTGCAACAAGCTGTCGAGCAAGTCACCGCCGCCGCTTGCTGACGCCGCCGTCGGCAAGGGCTTTCATCCATGGAAGAAGAGTCCCACATCGCCATCGTCGGGTGGCGGTGGCGGCAGCATTTCGGTGCCGGCTGGCGCTGGCAGCAGCAATAGCGCCAGCAGCGCCGTTAGCGGCGGTCAGCATTCGCCGTGCGCCATCTCATCGGCCGTCTCAACATCGGGCATTGGCGCCTCAACAGTGGCCGCTGCAGCCGCGGCAGCTGCCGCCTCGTCGCGTGGCCTGCCCTCCAGCACCATTAACACCATGGTGAACATCACCGCTAGGTAAGTGTTCCAACCACGACTGGCAATGGCATGTTGCGCTTGCCGACGGGCAGCCGTCGTCGTCGCCGTCAACACTTACGACACATCCGATAATTGAGAGTAATTTCAGCATTTATCCTTACAGTCGGCCGATTTCCTCGTCGTGCGCCGCGGTCAGCAGCCCCTCTGCGTATGGCAGCGATCTCTATTTTCCGAACACAAGCACGCCGACCGGCGGCATGGTCACCGACAACCATCACATGCATCAGGGTCTGCTCGGCAAGGTCGAGGGCGCCACCTTCGGCTCGGTATACTCGCGCCATCCGTACGATTGGCCCTTCAATGCCGCCGTTACCGCATCCGCGCACAAGGCTGCGGAGGCCGCCAGCGTTAATACCGGCTGGTGGGATATGCACAGCGCTGCGGCCGCCGGCAGTTGGCTCGATATGGGCGGCGCTGGCATGCATTCGACAATGGCGAACTATGCCTCGGCCGCCGGCTCCGATTACTCGTCGGCACTGACGCACTCGCTCTCGAATACCGCACACTTGCTCGGCTCCGGGCAGCATCTCTTGCAGGATACTTACAAGAGCATGCTGCCCGGCCAGGGTGTCGGCGGCTTCTCATTGCCGCACAGCTCACCCTCAGCGGCTTCGACGGCCGCCTCGCCGCAGGCCTCGACGCCTTCGACACCGTCGCCGCGCTCGCAGCGTCGCTATGCCGGTCGCGCCACCTGCGATTGCCCCAACTGTCAGGAGGCCGAGCGCCTGGGACCCGCTGGCGTGCACTTGCGCAAGAAGAACATACACTCCTGCCACATACCCGGCTGTGGCAAGGTCTACGGCAAGACCTCACATCTGAAGGCTCATCTGCGCTGGCACACCGGCGAGCGGCCGTTCGTCTGCAACTGGCTCTTCTGTGGCAAGCGCTTTACGCGCTCCGACGAGCTGCAGCGCCACCTGCGCACACATACGGGCGAGAAGCGTTTCGCGTGCCCGGTATGCAACAAGCGTTTCATGCGCAGCGATCATCTGGCCAAGCATGTGAAGACGCACAACGGCACCGGCGGCGGCAGTGGCATGAAGAAGGGCTCCTCCGAGTCCTGCAGCGACTCCGAGGAGGCGGCTAACCAGTCCGGCGAGTCTAATGGCCACAACGCATCAACTGGCGGTGGCAATCAATCCGGTGGCAGCAACAGTCACCCGGGCACGCCCAATTCACATCAGTCGACAACGCCCACTGGCCTGCTCAGTGCCGGTCTGCACTTGGCCTCGCCGCACAACATGGCCGGCGGCTCACCCGTGTTGCTCCACCAGCACCAGCAACAGCAACTGCACCAACAGCAACAACAACAACAGCAGCAGCAACAGCAGCAGCAACAGCAGCAACAACAACAACAGCACCAACAGCATCAACAGCAGCAGCAGCAACAACAACAGCAACAACAACAACAGCAGCACCCACACGCGCATCTGCATCACTCGCATCATCATCATCATCTGGTCGGCGCATCGGCGCCCAGTCCGGGCCTTGATCATCACAGTGCGCTGGTCGACATCAAGCCGCCGATGGTCTGAGGTTCACTGGGGCCCTTTCTGTTCACCAACTGAGCGGAAACGGGGTCCTTCCAGCTGGACTTGGAATTCGAACTGGAACTGTGGCGCAGTCTAAGCGGCTGCGAAGGTCGCTCAAGGCCGGAACGTAATGAATACACTTAGGAGGGGTGTGGCGCACGGAGAGCAGAGTATGAAAACAAAAGCAACAGCAGAAGCGGTAGCGAGAGCCCAGGGGTCGTTAGCAAATGCCTCATGTGGAAAGATATTTTATGTGTAATCTTTTCTATAAATTATAAAAGTTTTTTTTTTATTATTATTATAATTATTATTATTTTAATATATATAATATATATTTTTTTTCATAGCTTAAGGGTTTATTTAAAATATAATAATTAAAATAAAATTAAAAAAAAAAAAAACACACACACACACACAAAAATTACAAATTTAATCCAAAAACAAAGCAAAGCAAAAAATTGTTTAAACAAACTGTAAGAAAGTTTGAGACAAACCAAAATCTATAAAAATGATATCGAAAAGTAAAAAATCACAAAACAAAAAACAAAAATCACAATCAACAAAAATGTTATGGTACAATGGAGAATTTAAATGAATAAATTAAACGATGTAAATAATTATTAAACAACTACGGATTACTCGTACTTGTCCTATGAGCGTCATGTCTCATTTGAGCGTCGCACGTTGCGTGTCCTGTGCGATCCCTGCGGAAGCGGTAAAGCAAACAGTTTTATAAATCTAGAACGAAGTCGTTGCCGAGCGAGCTTTGCATGCAACTAAGCGAAAAGAAAAGTTATGCATTAATCACTTTTAACAAATAAGATACAATTTTTTTTCATAGCTTTTAGTAGAGAAACTTCTTTTTTTTCATAGTTTTAAGTAAAAACCACAAAACAAAAGAAAACAAAAGAAAAAAAAATGGGTGAAAGGATATGAAAAAAGGAAAAAGAAAAAAAGATTCGCAGGAAATTATTTTCCAAAGCAGACATTTGAAAAAACGTAAAAGTTTAACGAAAAAAAAAAATAATAAAAATGCAAAAAAAAAAATAAAATTAATTTACAAAGCAAATACAAAAAAAAAAAAACAAAAAAAAAAATTGTTAAACATTTTACGCGATGCTGTTAAATAAAACAATTAAAAATAAATTTCTAGTCGAATTATAAAAAACAAAAAGCAGAGGAAAAGCAAAAAAAAAAAAAAAACAAAAACAAACAAAAGAGACACCAACAACACATAACCAAAAGATACATATTTTTTTTTCTATTTTTTTTTAATGTTTGCTTGCATAGTAAATAAAATTTAAATAAATTAAATTATATATATAATAAAATATATACAAGAAAAAAAAAAAAAAAAACTTTTAAAAAATGTCGATGTCCAATAAGTCTAATAATGCAAAACAAAAACAAAAACACACACACACTCTCACACATACACACATATACACACATGTACACTTAAAAAATAAAATATTTTTTAATTAAATGAAAACTGCAATTGTAGGTTTTTATCGCTTTTAGTGCGTGAATTGCGAAATTTTGTTGAATTTTAGCTTAAAAATATCAAATAAAATATATTGCAAAACAAAAACAAAAACAAAAACAAAAAACCAACCGAAAAAAGTATAAAAACAATTTAGTATCGCTTGCTTAGTTCTAAAACTCAAAACTTTATGAATTTATTCGATAAAAATGAGCTAAAAAAATATAAAAATAAACAAAAACAAAAAAACAAAACAAAATTATGAATTTTTAACTATAATAAAAATAAATGAAACAAAATTAGCGTATTTTAATGGCATTACAGTGGCAGCTCTAGTTGACGGACAACTCAACACAAGCGGCCTTATTTTGTGGGCTCAAGTGTCTGATGATCTAGCACAAACTATATTGCGTACAGCGAGGGAGAGAAAGAGAGAGATGGCTTAAAGCGTATATAATAAACTGTGAGATACAATGGAAGCCCACTAGATTTTTAAGAGCTACAGCATATGAGAACATCTTGCCAACCCTTCTGTTAATTTTTAATAATAGTAAAATTATCAATAAAACAGCAAGAACATTATTGAACCTCATTAAAATGTTTGTTCTATTTTTTGCGCCCTTTTCCGCAGAAGTACGATTTTCGTGGCCCATGGGAGATTTCATGAAAACACCCAAAAGGCAAAAGTCAATTTGATTTGAGTTAATTTGCACTTTTTTTGTTTTTTTTTCTGTTTTATTAATTTAGACAATTACAAAATGAAAGTAATTATTTTAATGACGTTAAATGAGTGCAGTTGAAAATGATGCTCAATGAGGCGGCCAAATGAATTGCAATAAAATGTGCCGCCCTTCGGCCTTTGGCAAAACGGGTGTGTGGGCGTGGGTGTGGGTGGAATGCTTGGCCGCCATTAGCATTACTTAAACGGGCACAGATGCTACCGCCAGACAGACCGACAGACAGACAGACAGACGATTGCCACTCAATAAAAATCAATTTAGCGACCGACTGGCAAATGAACGCTCGAAGTGAAGAGTGGCGGGCGAAGGCATCGTATAAAGGGCGAATGACAACGTTGTCCTTGTTGCCCTGCAATTGTCATTGTGAATTCATAACCGTAACCGTTACCGTAATCGTAATCGTAACCGTGAA
Source organism: Phortica magna (assembly GCA_037044515.1). NCBI lineage: Eukaryota > Metazoa > Arthropoda > Insecta > Diptera > Drosophilidae > Phortica > Phortica magna. The sequence goes on from JBAMBP010001656.1 coordinate 84,339, forward strand.
ATATGTTTAAGCTCAACACAGATTAAATGTCTTTTGAACGCGCTCAGCATCCTCTTCACTGCGCTCGCCTCAATTCGGTCTCGAGGGTGCATTCGTAATGCGGAAGTTTCACTTCCGTTGCGACGCCCTCAACGCGATGCGACGCGACGCAACTTGACTCCCCCTCAGGCACGCCTGGCACTTACAACCCCCAAACGGGCCGGCAACGCAGTTAAGTCCTTATGGAAGTCAACTGTTTTGACACACAATTGAAAAAAAGGTCAATGTGATTTGTCGCCTTTGCGAAAACGCCGTGCGGCCAAATGTGGCAAGTGTCGTGTCTTGTTTGCAACTTGGAGCGACTTTCGAAATTGATTTGTTATGTTTTGATTTCACTAATGTTAAACATTAAACGTCGCGCAGCAACTGCGTTGCCACGGTGGTTGCAACAACAGCGAAAATGACCCAACGAAGTTTGAAGAGATTTCCACAAGTGTCTTCAGCTTTTCAAAGGTCTTTTTTATGCAAAATGTTTGGCTTTGAGTTGCGCCATGATATGAGATAAACATTACACATGATCGAAAACGCAAAATGACCGAACGGCGTTTGAAGAGATTTCCAAAAGCGTCTTCAACTTTTCAAACGTCTGTTTTATGCAAAATGTTTGGCTTTGAGTCGTGCTATGCTATGAGTCTAAGCGTTAGGTCTATTGGGCGCTGCCACGGTGGTTGCAACATCAGTGAAAATGACCCAACGGCGTTTGAAGAGATTTCCAAAAGCGTCTTCAACTTTTCAAAGGTCTGTTTTATGCAAAATGTTGGACTCTAAGTCCATCGTGCTATGCCATGAGTCTAAGCGTCAGGTCTAGGTCTTGTGTGTGCCACATGAGTCACCCGCTGTGCACGACATGTGGCATGAAGATACCGCTGATTGCGCACAATTAGAAAACAGACGCACAGAAATCGCCGATTTTGCCGAACTTTTTGTGACTCAAGTCCGAAATACGAAAATGAAATGTTGTAATTTAAACACACCATATGACATAAATGTAGCCGACGTTCCTAAATTAACGCCAAATGTGTTACAACAACAACAACAAGTAGCTGCAGGACGCACATGGATACACAGAAGGACAAAACGCCCCAAAGCTGTAAAATCTGACAATTTCATTAGATCAAAAAGCAAAACGAAAAAAAAACAAACAAAAAAAGATAACGAAAAATTTTAATTAATACATTAATGAGACACAGACACACACACACACATGCGCTATTGAAATTAGCGCCACTTGTGTATCTTTGTATATTTGTATCTATGTGTGCATGTATCTTCATTTGAAATGAAAGCAACTTTAAAACAAAAGCCAACAAAAACAAAGTGTCGACGACATTTTAATCAAATGATTAAGTATCTTGCGCAGCGTCCTGCCTGCCCGACTGCCTGCCTGCCTTCCTGCCGTTCCTTCGCTTCCTACGTTTGTCCAATTGCGCAACGCTCATTCACTTCATTTGTCGCAGCCTGGCGTCAACTTATTTGTTCGTACATGTGTATTTCTCAGCCATGTGTGTGTGTGTGTGTGTGTGTGTGCATCTTTCTATTTAGATTGTATCTGTCGCTTTGTCAACGCCATCCCACACACACACACACACATACACACTCGTCGCACTTCAACACTTTTCTGGCATTTACCTAAAGAATTCAAATATCTCTTAATGATATTTCACACAGCGTGTTGTGTATCTTGTATCTTGTATCTGCGGCTTTTGTTGGCGCTTCCTCAACGCCGATCAGTCCGTCAGTTGTTCACACATTGTTTTCATTAAGTTGAAATATTTTATGAGTTGTCGTTTGAGCGCCTCCAACTGTCCGTCTGTCCCGCCGTCTGTCAAGCGATACTTTTGCCACATCTGTTTGCGTTTGAGGCGCTTATTTATGTTGAACGAGCGCGTTAAATGAGCGCTATTATCAACATAATAATCGTAATTAAAAGCCAACTAATTTATTGCCGTGATTTATTGTTGTGATTTGGTCGCCTTTTTAATGATGTCTTTTTAAGTGCGTGCGTATGCAAATGTATCTCAGCGATACAGGCGCGTATTTTCTTATGCTTTGCTTCTGTTGATAATTAATTTTACACAAATTCCAACGCGCATAACTTCGTGCCTTGTTGAACAACATACCAACACCGCCGACGCCGCCTCCCCCAACCAAGCGCGCGCAAGTGCATAAATTATGCTGCCAACGCCACAACAACAACAAAAATTGCTTTAAATGAATTCAAGTTGATGCGAATTTTCATTTGTGTTTTATGCTTTGATTTCCCATTGCGTCTGGCACCCCACCCCGCGACCGACGCTGCCAGCAATCCAATCAAGGTCCTTAATGCCACTCAGCGCAGGACTGCTTGCTGTGTATTTTAATCTCATTAACTGTCATGCTGTTATTGTTACAACTGATTCATGTTGTTGTTGTTGCTGTTAATGCTGTCGCATGCCGCATGTTGCAAGTTGGTATTTACTTTGTTGTCGAAACAGTTGCCTTTTGGCCATTGATAGTCTCTTTCTTAAGCTGTTGTTGTGGTTTCATTTATCCTGCGCATCCTGCCGGCTCTTGTTGCTCCCCTTGAGCGCAAAACATTTACGCAAATTGCACAACAAATCTTTGTCGTGTCAACAATGTAACTCATCAAACAATCTGTTGGCAAATATCAGCGGGCTATAACCGACGGACAGACGGACGGACACAAGCAATTGATTTAAATTGCAAGGCCAACAAAATGCCCAATAAGACAAATAAGATCGTAGATTTTAAAACAATTTTAAGACAAATCGTTTAAGACATATTTTTATTTAAAGATTTCAACACCTTCTAAATATATCGCATGGTATATAATCGTCGGATCTTTGATAACATTTCATAATACATTAGACAAGCCAACAAATTTTGTTGATCCAAAGGCCGTAGAGCACCGGGAACTTCTTAGCATGTGTAAGCCCATGAAGGCAGGTATTGTAAAGCTTGGAAGGTCTAGAAACCTATCAAGAGTTATATTTGTGGATGATATGCCTAAAGATGCTACCATTCCGACTGCTAGAAACCTTAACCGAATGCTGAAATCCTCTTCGAAGGTAAGGGAACCAATATGAAATCCTCTTCGAAGGTAAGGCAACCAATATGAAATCCTCTTCGATGGGAAGGGAACCAATATGAAATCCTCTACGAAGAGAAGGGAACCAATATGAAATCCTCTTCGAAGGGAAGGCAAGGGAACTAATATGAGTGATGATGCTTTTTATATATATGATATAAAATCCCGAAATGTGTCTTTATAACTCAAAATTCTTATACCCAAAAATGAATTAACTTTCTAAAGCGACTCATGAATTCGCAACTAGCCAAACGATCAATGAAGATGCCTGGACTTCCAATTTACATATCAAAACACACTAATGTGAGAAAGAACATGCTGCAATGACATGGCTTAATTCAAAATCGATGATATTTCACACGCCTTATTGCATTAACTTTTGGCTAATTGGAACTGATAACTTATTTATTAATTAGTCATTACCGGTCGCCATTAGGGAAAGTGTGTGGGAACGGATTGAAGGCCGATGACTGATGGCCGATGGCTGACAAATGTGCTTTCTTTACATTTTATACTTTCTTCATTTTGTGCAATTAGAGTCGCAGCACACACACACACACACACACGCACACACACATGCATTGCAGGCGCCGCCCACAGCCAGATGGCTTTATAGTATAATTGCTTCATTTGAATGTCGCATGCCGCCGCCCATACAAATATCATAGATAAATAAGTATATTTATAGTATATTGTATATATATATATATATATGTGTGTGTATGTGTGCATATATAATTTGATGTTAGTTTTCATATTTGGTCGTCCACGCTTAATAAGTTCGTTAACAAGTCTCAAATGGGTAATTACCTTTTTCATTATTCGTTGAACGTCGCTAACCCACTCATTATTTGGATGAGAACTTTTTCAACTTGAATCGAATGGGAGAAACGCAAACCCGAAACCCCGAAACGAAACCCCGAAACGACCTCAAGGAAAAGCGCGAGCGTGGAAAGAGTTAAAAGGGCTGCCGTGTCGCGTGTTTTTGTTTTTGGTTTTTCCATTATTTATTATTAATTTTATTTTTGTATTTTTTTTTTTTTATTTTTTTTTATTTTTATTTTCGAAAAAGTATAAATGAAAAACATTACATAACAAAAATGGCGCTCTTCAATGCTGGCAAAGAATTTTTCCATAGCCGCAAACACCCCTTTGCCCTTTTTTCGGGGTTTTTTGTTACACATGACACATTTTCACTTGAAAGACGGCTTTGGCACGCAAGGATGCAACGAATGTCCTCGAAAGGTGCGCTAACTGACGCAAGTTGCACGTTGCATGGCAACGAGCCGGCTGACAATAGACCAGTGCACGTAACACGCAAGGATGCTCAGCACACAAAGGGCCAACAAAAAAAGGATAAGTAAAGGAAAAAGAAAAAAAAGAGTTGTTTGCGCAAATCCAAGGTTCCTTAACCTCAACTCAAGGCGACATAAGTTGGCAATAATGATAATGAGCTTGAGGCTGCGGGGAGACGAGGAGACGCAAAGACAGCCAGCAACAACCTGCAACAAATGCGCATGTGTGTGTGTGCGTGTGTGGAAAAGGACACTTGTTCGGTTACAATTCGCAGGCTGTCAGACAGGCAGCATGTATCCTTAGACAATTACCTACGGCAGAGCACACTCAGGCGAGTAGATGATGATGATGATTATCTGACGCTCTGACGCTGCTAGAGTTAAATTCGATACCATCTATTAGCCTCGTTATTATCCTTTCTTGCTTATTTGAAGTGGTATCAAGTGACTCAAAGCGGCGACGTCGACGGCTTCAAATGACAAGCCACTGTTTGAATGTCTGTCTGTCCGTCTGTCCGACCGTCTGTCTGTCTGTATGAATGCATGAATGAGAGCACGATTGAGTCAGCAGACAAGTTGGTGGCCAAAACAAAGGCGTTGGTGAAGATGAAGGTGCGGGCGCACCCAATTGTGCCTGACATTCGTATAGTCTTGTTCCACACAGCCGTTCAGATCGCGATTGTGTGCGTTTCTCCCACGATATGCGCAAAAATAGTCTCAAATTCGGATCCGTTTTCATTGATGAAATTGTAGATTCGCCGACTTGTCTTCGACGCATTGCGGCACTGCGACAGGAAGTGTAAGAATCGCTCGATCAAGGCCGCGAAATGCGCATTTTATTTCTTTTTCACTATTCTTCGGTTCATCCTGTGATGTCCTGGCCTGTCCTGGCTTGTCCTTGCCTCAACTGACATGAACTGTTTGATGTTGTTTCGTTTCATTTCGCTTTGTCTCGTCTTATCGTACGTTCATCATCCGTTTTGCGTTGAGAGGCATTTCTAAAACTGTCTTGGCTAATAAAAGTTTCGGTTTCCGAATTTGAGAACATACCAACGCACATGCATATGCAGACAATGCCTCACGCTGTTTCTAACAAGTGCAACATATGCGTTTTGCGTACATTTCTCTGTTGCTACAATTTGTTTTTGTTTTTTTTGTCGATTTGTTAAAAATGCATTTTTATAATGTTTTTTGTTTTTTGTTACTTTGCAGCTGCATTGGCCAATTAAGCCTTGCACATCCTGTCGCTAATGGACTGAGCTCACACACACACACACACACACACACACACACTTACTTATTTATAAAATTTGCAAGCTTATTAGTTTCATCAAAGATTAAGTATCTCGTATGCTCATCATGGGCGTGCACAAGGTCAGTCAAGCCAAAACAACTTAGAGCAACTAAAATGTCCTTGCATATTTAATAAAGCAAATGAACACACAGCTGTCCTTCATGCACTTTATTTTCCCATAGTCGCAGTTTGATAGCCTTCATTTTCCACTTTGTTTGCACGCGCCATTTTCGCATATCCTTGTACAATATTATTGAACCGCCCCCAACTGTCAACGCTTGGGAACTTTTCGAAAGCATGAAAAAAAAAAAATACAATTGAATAAAAGTTGTATTGGTTACTGACGACGCCTAATTATACTAACATGTGATATAAGGACACACACACACACACACACATGGCCTCAAAGGGCAGCGGCCGCAGCATGAATGCATATAATTAATATTTTTCAAATGAAAGGCATTACATTTGTGCCCAACTTTTTTTTTTTCACAACTTTGCCACGTCAAAGGGGTGTGGGGTAAGAGCGCGCCTTGGCGGTTTTGCTTGGGAGCAAGTCAAATGAGACGGCATGCAAAGGACATCAATTATTGAGGAGCATATGTGAAACGTACGCTAACAAGGTGCATGCGCAGGGGGCAGGGGAAGGGGCAAAGGGAAAAAAATATATAAAAATTTTACAATTATTGAGTTTATTTTTTTTACCATTCATTGTTGTTGTTGTTGTTGTTATTACTTTAGTATACAAATTATAACTTTGCTCAACAATGATGAACAATGCGTCGTATACGCCCCTCTGTCCGTCTGGCGGTCCCACCGACCGCTTTTGGCCTCGTTTGTCCAATTGTGAATGCGTGTGCCGTGTGCGGTTTTGCGCTGAGAAATCCTGCAGGCAACGACAGTTGTTTGTCAACAACTCTTCACACAAGCCAACAAAACTAAGCATTAAAAAAATTGTAAAAAAAAAATATACAAATAAAAAATAAAACCAAAAAAAAAAAAAATTATTTAAAAAATAAAACTTGCGTTTTCTCACACCCCGCTTTGTGTCCTTCGTCCTTGTGCTGCGCGGCATGCAAGACAAGTGACTTCGGCGCTGTCAATAACTTCTGTTTGTTTGCTGCGTTTTGTTGTTATTACTTTAATTGTTAGTAATTAAGTGCAAGCAATGCACAAAATGGTGCAGAGGACATGTGAGGACATTCAGGCACAAATCAGCATGCTCATTAGTCCTGCACTTTGCGTCATTGTGCTGGCAATTTGATGCTCCGGCGGACTGGTCACCAATCCTGTGCCTCTAAAATTGTTTCAAATTCGCGCATTTACGCAGACATTTACGCATGTCTCTCTGTCCGTCCGTCCGTCTGTCGGTTGGCGGCAACTTGCTGGCTTACCAATTGCGTTTAAAAGTCATTTGTTAGCAGGAATTCAATTGAAATAATTTATACACGCACGAGCAGCAAGCACAAATCACATGCCACATGCCACACGGCTCATCGCCCACGGCTCACGGCTTACGGCTGATGGTTTACGGCTCACGGCTGATGGCGTCAGCAATCGAAACGCGCCTCATGCCCCTCACTCATGGCATTATGTATTTAGCTCTGTCATGACAACTCTGCCGGCGTCGACGTCGCTGTCGCTGCTCAAATGTTTCCGTTGCCATTGCCTGTCATTGCTGCTGGCCTCAACTTCAACTCACGACTCATTTTAGCCAATTTGCGCTTTGGTCTCATTTCGGCGTCAATTTTGGCGACAATCAAGCTCTAATTTCAAATTTTAAACACGCGCAACAAAATCGCTTCATGCGCTTCATTAGACACAAGAGTCACACACACACACACACACATGTGTGCTTGCCATTGTTGTCAGCGCGACATGCACGAACATGAAACTTTAACGAGAGGAAACAAACTTATTGCCAGAATGACGCAAATATATCAAAAGCTTAACACTTTAAACACTCTTTTGCAAGTATCTAGGACCTTACACGTTGAGTATCTATGACTAAATTAAATAATAATAATAATTAATAATAAAGAATTTATAGGAAATTGGTTTGAAAAATCAAAAATAATAATTAAAAATTAATAAAAATTAATAAAATACTATTTTCCTTACTAAAATTATATAATTGCGAACATAAACGAGGAAGAGCTGCAATAAAATTATTTAAAACTATTTCTTACATTTAATATAATCCATGGCATACATTTTAACAACAGCAGCATCTTGAAACTATTTTCATGCTTTGCGCTAAAAAAACCATGAAAATTAACAAATCTTTGATAAGACCGAAGTAATTTAATGACATGTTGTTTATTGAGCACACGTAATAAACAAATTTCATCCCGACTGACATGAGCAGAACATGACTTTAACACAAAACAAAAAAAAAAAAAAAAAGAAAAACGTTGCAATAAAAACCAATCAGAAGACCAATAAAAGATAATTTGACAATTTTGAAATATAGAAAAAAAAAATCAAAGTCAAAGTCACCTTTGGTTGCGCTCACTTGAGCTGATTTTCAAAGCAAACAGAATTGCGAATCATTCAATTACGGCACAAAGCGTCGGACAGACGGCGCGATGGTGAGGTGATGAGGTAGAGGAACGAAACATAATTTGACATTTACGCAATTTGACATAATCCATTTAGCATTAATCATTCGCATACAAAAGCATAAATACAACAAAAAAAAAGAAAAAAATCAATGAAAGAAAAGATCGAAACGCACGCATGATCCTTTTGGGGGTAGCACACACACACACACACGCACACGCACAAAAGAGTCCGCCAGGTAAGGCGCAATAACCGCGCAACGACAAACAAACCCTCAAGTTGACTTTCAGCACAGTTGACTTCAATTCTGTGCAATTCGGTTGAGATCGGTTGCGATCAGTTGAGCGCTGAGATTTTGTGTGTATCATGACTGCATGAAGTTGAGTGCCGCCGCCGGCGGCGCAGGGTAACCAAAAGTGATGCCAAATACAAATACAAAAGATAATGAATACAATTTGTCGCAATTGTTTGTCACATTGACTTTTCACAGTTCGCTTTGCCCAGGCAATTGTCACCTTTTGCTACTGCTGCTTCTTCTACGAGTGCTTCTTCTACTACGACTGCTTCTTCTTCTACTTGGCGTCAGCTGTCGTGGCCGCACAGCTGAGTTCCATAAATATGCAAACGTCGACAAATGACCGCAGAATGACCGCAGCAAAGAAGTGAAGTGCAAAACAACCAAGTGCCGTACTGTTTATCACGCTGTGTGCGTGTGCGTGTGTGTGTGCGTGTGTGTGGGTGTGTTGGTTGGCAAAGTGGTAGCGCGACAGTGGCACTGCAGAATTTGTCGCGTGAGTCATTAATAATTGATGCGAATTCAGGCAATTCACAATGAATGCAAACGGCAATCGAAACGCAGTCAGACAGACAAGTTGCTCGAAATGGCGAAGGATAACAAAGTCGTGGCCAATGAGATACAAAGTCATTTCGCAGCGATTCGAAATGCAAATTGCTTGCAAACGTTTTGTTTGCCATTGGAATGCATTTGATACGTTTGCCGTTCATTATTAAATGTATTTATTAATGATTTAATTGGAAAATCGCTTGTAATTGTTGACTTAATTACAGACAGAAGGCGTTCAGACTCACGTTTGCCATGCTGAATGCATTCATTTCAATTCAATTCATTTCAATAGTTTCGTTTCGTTTTTCGTCTTTTGTGCACAATTTTTAAATCATTTATTTTACGCATTTTTGCCTTTGGTTTGCCGGCAGTCATGGACATTTGGCCACACTGACCTTCAGTCAGAGGGTTAAAGTAGCCGAAAATTAAAATAAAAAATTAAATATGAAAAAAACAAAACAATGCACAACAGTAAAACAAAAAAAAAAAAATTATAATAATAAATGCGAAAGCGGTGAATTATTGTAAATTCAATTAAAACGCATTCGTGCATGAAAACTCGCATATTGAAATTAAATCAGGCGCGAAATTCGATTTGCTTTTGTTTCGTTGGCCGTTGCAACGACAACGACAACAACTGCAAAAGCCATTAAAATGTTTAAACAACAATAAGCACAACAACAACAACATACTAATAGAAACAATGCTCGAAATAATGCTCAAAGTGCAAAAAAGTGTAGAAATTAACAAACAAACAAACAAACACATGAGGCGCGATTTGCAAATTGTGTGTGTGTGTGATTTTAAAGGTGAAAAAAACAAATTAATATAATAATACAAATAAAGTTGAAGTTGAAATGTCGTACGTCGACGACCGTTAGTGAAGGCCCTTTTGGCCACCACATGCTGTGGCGCTATTGTGCCGCGTCGGCTCGGCGGTTAACCCGGCAAACCGACAATGCATGCACAAAGCGAACGCACAACTGAGAGTGGAAACTGAACCGAGCCAAAGCGAACCGAACGGAAGAGAACAGAACATGTATGCATTGAATGGCATGGCATGGCAGAAGAAGAGAAGAAGTGCCATGGCAAATAGAAGTCAAGGGGAACATGCGTCGCTCTGTGTGTTTGTTTTTGTCTATTTGCCTTTTGCGTGATGGTCTAGCGAGGGGAGCCGAACGCTACCGTGTCCCTTTTGTCATTGAGAAACAAACGCAGTAATGCTGTCATTTCTCAGATCATCATCATTGTTGTTGTTGGCCAAATCATGCACAAGCCAAGCGCATTGAGTTGAAATTTACGATTGGCATTGAAATTGTGAAGAAAGGAAAACATTTGCCGCTCAATTGCTCAGCCAACACACACACACACACAAAGCATGTCCTGTGCCTGTAACCATCAAAAGCGAGATTTGCACGTCCTTTATTGCCGAGTGACAAATTGTTTGCCGTCTTGCCATGCCTCACATTGAGGGTTTACGGGCCAAGTAATCATGTAATTAGACTGGCCGTTCGTTCGATCGATCTATTCATCGCATCGATCCGACCAGCCATTGATCGAACGTTTGATTGTTCCTTACACTAAGTCAGCTAATTGATAAATTGCCTCGCATGCTGTGCTCATGTGCTCTGCCACTCATTCACTCATTCACACATCTTTTCATGCATTCACACATTCATTCATGCTTTTGCTTTCTTCTGTTTATTTGTCTGGCCAACCGACACTCACACACTTACTCACTTTCTTTGCCTATCGCTCTCACTCTGTCCGGATGCCTACTATTGAGTCTGTCAGTCAGCGCTGCGGTCCTTGCATCTCAATGTCATTGGCAAACAAACACTTTCATGCAATGCCATTGTTTGCTGTTGGTCACCAACACATTTTCCTTCCTTTTTTTGGCAATAGAAGGTCCTTTTTTACAACGTTCGAACATTTTATCCAGCAGCAATCAATGTCAATGTCAATGCTGCTGTTATGCTGAGTCCTGTGTCCTGTGCTATCTGTCCGTCTGTCTGTCTATCGGTTGGTTGTTCTGTGTTGCATTGTTGGCCAGTCAATTGTTGCCAATTTATGGCCTTCCATTGTTCATCTGCGGTAATTCGCATTCTTCAGTTTGTCTGTTTTTAGTTGTAATTCTTTTTCGCACTTCCTGGAAGTCTTTATTAGTTACATTCGTGCTTTTTGTTTATTTCGAACTCAACTTTTGATTTGTTACTATTACTTTTTGCCAAATGTACCAACAACAAATGCAGATTGTCCTCAAATATGATAGTTTTAAAAATTCATCAAAAATACGCTAAAGCAAAATAATAGGCCTATGTAACGCCGCTTGCCAACGCACATGCGCCAATTTAACATTCAAATGTGCTTATTTATTGAAAGCACAGAAACAACAGTTGTTCTCGGCAGTCAAGGGGCAGTTAGCCAAGGGGCGGTAGGTTGCCGTAGACGCCGGCTACAACACAACTATGGTTCTTCCACACCTAAATTAGGTCTGATGTATGCAAAGCGTGCTCGGATTTATGCAAAAAGTGTACGGCTTCATGCAAAAAGTGTACGGATTTATGCAAAAAGCTGATCTAAGCGCCCGCCTTCCTGCCAAGCTGACGCAATATCGTCGATATAAATTGCCGACTTCGGTCACTCATTGCGGCTTGTGTTGAATTCAGCATTTGTCGCACATCCGCTCCGGCCTCTAAGCCAAACCATTTGCGTCGCATTCATTGTCAACAGGCGACGTTCCACAACAGAACTCAACCGTTTATGACTTACATGCTAACTGACTTCAAAACTATAATTTAAAAAATGACAAAAAAAAACAACAAAAAAAAATAACTGAAAAATCATTAAATTTATTTTTACAAAATAAAATAGAAGCTCTAACGTTATGATACAACAATAATAACAACAACAACAATAACAACAACAATAACAAAAACAAGGAGCCGCAACCACACCTGATAATTTTCTAATAAATTAACCGTTTTGCAAAATGTTCAACAAAACGCCTCAAGTGAGGCGTGGCCATGCTTGATTGTATTAAACCGTTGTTCGCTCTCTTTCGTTATTTTTTTTTTTTTGTATTATCTATTTTGTTATTGCCGTTGTTGTTGTTGTTGTTGTTGCTGTCGTCGTCATCATCATCATCATTGCTGTGTGTAATTGTTTAAAATATTTAATAACAAAAACATGCCATCAAATGCTTGTTAACAAAATGTCAATGCGACAATCCGAGTACATTTTAAGTATATGCTTTGTGTGTACAAACAACTCAGTGACGCCCATCGCGCCCTCTCGCTCACTCCCGCAGGCACCGGCAACGGCACTCAGCCGAACGCCAACTGCGCCAAGCTCCCACGACAATGTCAGCAAAAGCGACGTTTGTTAATGGCAAATTGTCTACAACAACAACAAACAACAACAAACAACAACAACAATAAAAAAATTACAATAATTAACAAAATAATAGAAAAAAAAAGAAGAATGAAACAAATTTGTCAATTCTCTTTTTGCGCTTCGACCGTTAAAGGTTAGAAAGGAGAAAGCGAAGAGAGCATGGGGAGGGCGGCGGGTCGGATGGTCAAGTTGTCTGTAATTAGATGGTTAAGCTAGTAATACATACGCTTCATACTTTTTTCTAACATTATGTTTGTGCAAAAGTCGCACTCATGTACACAGAGAGAAAAGAATGACCGGTCATGAGTCAATAATACTTTAAATTAAGTTGGAATTGTTGAAAATGTGCTCCTAAAAAAAGAAAGACTTCAAAGTCAAAATCAGATTGGATAGTCCGTTAGTCTGGGGGTGGGGATTTTCGTAGTTATTTCTGTATTAGTCCTATGGCCGATTGCTTCTGCCCTCTTGAGTGTTTTCCCTATGTCTAAGATCTTTATAAAGTGCCCTCTATAAACTCCTGTGTGTCTGATTAGTTAATGATCAATTGCTTGCAATATCCTCTGGATTGGATTCCCCATGTCTTAGATCTCTTTACAGATCTCTATAGAGGACACTCTCTATAAAGTTTACTCCTGCGTGGCTCTTTGAGATGAGTTGGCTTAATTACATGCTTGCTTATATCATGAGTCTTCAGTCTTGAGACGAGGTGCGCTCAAGCTCTCAAAATTAGTTACTCCTGAGCGTTGGAAATATTTTTTATAATATTTTGCAGCAAATAATTTAAAGATTAAATGAAAAACTAATCCGCCAATTTCGAAACTTCCTTCAAAATTTGTTCTACTCAAAAATTGTGCTTCCATTGAGAATATTTTACTTGATATGACTTAATTTGAGTGCAATATATTTTTCTCTGTGTGATATGCCAGCAATCCAACTAACTTTGATATATAATATCCGTAAATTGCTTTGTCCAATAAGACTAAGAATATCAAATCAAAGCTGTCCGTTCGTTCACCCATAAATCATCTGTAAGCATTGTGCAATTGTCGGCTTGAGCAGCTTACTGCAAGTGCTTCAAGCTCACTCAGTTTTTTGCCACGCCCAAACGAGAATAAAACCAAAGATAAAAGTTGCCTAACATATAAGAAATATCAAACCAAATCTAAGCAAAAACGCATGCAAATATTATTGTATCTAAATACACACACCACGGCAGATGACTGATTGACTGACTGACTGACTGTCGGCTGACATGACTGTCGCATCATTCGCGCTAAATGTTGTTTTATATTTTCAGTTATTTATCTCTTTTTTTTTCAGCATTTATTTTTCGAACTTTGTTTTCGTTTTCGTGACACTCATGAATTTGTCACGGCATTTTAACATCACTGCGGTTGCACAATGAATAGGCGAGCAATGAAGCGACCAATTGAATGAACGACTGACTGACTGCATTGCAGAAGAATGTATCTCATAGATACGGTTATGTTCATGCTGTTCTCTTTATTTCTTTTCAAAGTCTGCCTTTACATATGCGCAGTCGTTTTTTTTTTTTGTTGTTGTTGGTATTGTTGTTGTCGTTGCGTGCGTGTGTGCTGCTGCCTAACATGCTAACCCGATATTTAGCTGTAAATTGAAAAACATTAAAAATAATAATTTTTCCATTAAAATTCGTGCTGCGTGTGTAGAAATTCATTCCATTGTGAAAATTCAACTTCGCTCTGCCGATAATTATCGCCGCATTGCGTCAATACGTCAACTGTCATTGAAAAACACTCGCACTCACACTCGCACTCGCACTCATGGTCATAGATACTTTTGTATCTGCCAAACAAACAAATAAAGAAGTGCATTAAACAATGGTTTTCGCGTCTCTTTTTTTCTTTTTTCTGTATTTTTTTTTGCCCCTTTATTATTTCCATAATGCGTTCCATTTTAATAAACAAAGTCACGCATGCAATGAAACCCTTTTCTTTCTCTCAATGTCGGCTCAGCACATTTCAAACTTCTGTTTTCGCATTTGTCTAATTAAAATGGATGTCCTTAAGATGTGGCACAAAGGTGTCCTTTGTAGGAACGCTTTGTTGCGCAAGGAAACCTCAAATTGGCTCAGCAGATGAGTTGCCACAGGACACATGTCATTGTCGGTTAGTTGGTGTTGTTGGAGGAGCGGCTCAAGCTAACTGAATCGAGCTTAAGACTGTAACATAAATGAATCCGAGCCTGAAGAAAGTCTGTCTTCGGATAATAAACAAATTGCTTGGAAACTTGAAGAAACTATAAAAATAACTGAAGAGGATTTTTTATTAAATTATGGTAAGCTTATTTTAACTCAATTGATGCTATTATATTTAAAAGCCAACAAGTGTAATCATCGTGTCGCCCTACTATTGTCCAAGAGTTCTGGAACCCAGTTATTATTATGCTTATATAAAACATCTATTAATCTTACAACACATCCTTTTATTTCACTGCTGACAAAGTGCATGTTTGGATCTCTATATATATCATGACTATTCTCAAGATCATGTATCATTTTTGCAGGCTTGCTATGTTAGATTGGCCCATAGTTGCACCAGGCTCAAGAACGCCTTATAGAGACGAACTTTATACACAAGACTTAATTGCGAAAGTGATCCTGACATTTCAAGATGAAATTGTTGCCTTAAAAGTAACATTTGGATGAGTGATTTGGCCGAAGCGTTGAAGCCTTTCAAACAAATCACTGCCGGTCTTGTTGATTTCAGCGATAAAAGATGAACTGTTCGAGATTTCCATACCATTTGACACACGCGGCACATGAGCTATTCGACAATCAGTACACACGCCCAACTGCTTTACGGTTGTGCCTCACCCTCGTGGCAAGTAGCAGATGAGAAATTCGGGCAGGAGTGAAAAGAAGAGGAAGAAGATGCGAAAATATGAATTTCCGTTAAATGCGAAAAATGCGATTACAATAAGAGTACAGAGAAATGTTTCGCCCACACAATTAAGTAGGCGGCAACGCCCACTGCCGGCCGACGGACAGACGGACGGACAGACGGACAGTCAAACAGTCGATCGGAAAAAGGATTACAAGAATCATGAGACGGACACAAAGCCAATGAGAAGTGAATCAGAATGCATTATGCATGTGACACTTCACACTTGAAAGGACAGACAGACTGAGAGACGGACAGAGCACCGTTAAGGCTTAGCGCAAGCAAGGGGCGGTGCAGCAGACACATGAGTTGGCGGAGTGCAAGCAATGCATGCATAATTTGGCGAATTGGCGGAAACAAAAGGTAATTCAAAGGCAATTCGACAAAACGATCGTTCTAAGGCCTCAAGCAAAGGACTCTTTTTAAAGGACATTGAACACTTTTGCTGCATGCAAAACAAAGTTGTTGTTGTGCATGATGACGATGAGGATGATGATGATGGTGTTGGTGGTGGTGGTGGCGATGCAATAAGGCGGCAGCGAAGGCTGGCCGAGAGGCTGGATGCAGCAGCAGCAGCGAGGGCTCGTTGGCTCGAGCCAGCCGGCCACGCCCAGTAGCAACTCACCGGGCCTGCCAGTCTGCCTGCGACTGCTGCGAGCACTTCCCATTCTTAACGCAGTCACAATTACGCCAACACACACACACACACAAGCACACACACACATGCACGAACGCGCAAACACATGTCCTTCATTTGGCAGCGGCAAAAATTCTTTTCTTTGCTTGATTATTTTATTTTTTTTTTTTTTTTACATTTTGAAATTCTATTAAACAAAAACAAATGAGAAGTGAAAAGAAAAAAAGAAAAAAAAAATTAGCGGCAGAAGGCTGAACTGAACTACAGCGATTTCATATATTCATGGGGCGTGTGCGTCGTGCCGCGCCCCGCCGCCAAGGCAATCACCACGAGCCAAGCTGAGGTCGTGCCAAGCTGGCTGTCTGTCTGTCCAACCGTCCGTCCGTCTATGCGATTTTGTCACATGTCAAAACGGAAGTGCGAAAATATTTGCACAAAGTTGGGCTTGTGTGGGTGCTCTGTGTATGTGTGTGTGTGTGTGTGCGTGAAAAGAGTTGCAAATGGCGTGAAGAAATGAAGAAGAAGAAGCACAGCGCCTTGACATCTTCTTTATTGCGCACTTTCGAGCGCTTTTCTTCGCTTCGCGCTCTGACATGACTGATGATGGTCTCAGTGAGTGACGCACGGACAGACGGACGTAATGTAATTATAGACTCGTTCAGCGACCGGAAGTCCTTTGGCAGTGCGCGGCACCCAAGTGTTCCTCGTCCTCAGCTCGGGGTGCAAATCCTTTCAGCTTCAGTCTCAACTGATTTGCCAACGCGATTGTTTGACAAATTAAAGCATCGCCAGTTGGCAACTCCCGTCGAGCGGAAGTGTTCGTCGTTGTTTTGGTTGTGTACAATTGATCATGCGAGCTGTGCGAGCGAGACGGCAAGCGTGCCAGCCCTTTGTCAACATGGCCGTTCGGCGCGCTTGCGCAATTTCAATTTCATATTTCATATGATTTATTTATATATGTATATAAGTGTGCGTGTGTGTGTGTGTGTGTGTATTTTTTGCCGCTGCTGCTGCCAACGCAAAACCCATAATTATTATACAAAAAGTATCGTTTTTCACATCCTGATTTGCACGTTGCATCCTGCCTTAGGTGCGCCGTCGTCCTTGTCGTCGTCCTGCGGCCATGCCTTCAACAGATGTGCCGTTTTTCGAGTGTTGGTTTTATTGTTGGCTCGCGCCATACAAATTTTCAACTCATGCTGTTCGCATTTATCTCATTATGACATATTCAATCAGCAGCAATGATGAAGGCTTTGCAATTTGATTGATGCGACGCCGCGCAATAGTGCGTTTTAAAAATGCTTAATGCAAAAGTATCTATCAAAACATGCGCTTTGTTTATTTGGCATTTTAAGAAACAAAAAAAAAAAATGCTTCTTCTTACGCGCCTCACACATGTATGACGCAATGCAAAACTTCAATAATAATAAACGACAATTAAAACAAAGTCTTTCATGCATGTATTCACACTTTGATTTCCTTTTTTGTTGGCTCCAACAACAACAACAACAACAGCAGCAGCCGCAAATCAGTGCAGTAGCACTGTACAACAACAACAACAACAACAATCATGGTAACAAGTACGTTTATAATCGTAGCGCATAATAAGTTCCAAGAAAGCAGCAACAGCAACAAGAAGAAGAACAACAGCAACCGTAAAGAAAACATTCAATCATGTGCGAGCGAAATGGCATGATATGCATGCACGTGTGTTTGTGTGTGAAAGAGTTGGCGCAACATTAATAATATTGTAGAGCAAATGAACTTAATAGGCGGCCGCAAAATTGTTATTGCTTTCGTTGTTGTTGTTCTTATTGTTGTTGTTGTTGGAAAAGCAGTGCAAAAGCATGAAGAAGAAGAAGCAGCACAAAAAAAGTAACCTGCAAGAGCAAAAATGGGCGGTTTGGCGCACAAAAGGGTACAAAGGCGTGTGGCGAATGTGCGATTGCACGACAGGGGGGGAGGAGGGGCAATGGGTGGGGCAGTGACCAAAATGTAAACTGTGTGTGTGTAAGCTGAAGCCTGCAATGATGATGATGATGATGATGAGGTTGCTGGAGCTGACGAATGTGCGATGATCGCTTCCTGCAGATAAGATGCGCCTAATAATAATGTTTGTGCGCTGACAACAACAACAGCAACAACAACACCAACGACTGACCAATGTTGTGTTGCAGCACACGGAGACGTGCGGCAATGCGGCATTTACAATTGCCTTGCATATAATCAACTGTGCGGCAAATTATATACGAAATGATAATAACAACAGCAACAACAACAACAACAACAGCAACTACAAACTTGAAAGACTTGAATTTAAAGAGTAACAACAGAAGTCGCATAAAATGATGCTGCTGCTGCTGCTGCTGCTGCTGCTTTGCATGTTGTTGCATTTGTCGACTCGACAGATACAAAGATACTTTTTTGCAAGCGCGTTGAAAAGTAAAGGCAAAGATTGCCGCTAATTTTGCGTACTTTTGGCCTAAAACAAGCAAAAAAAAAAAAAAAAGCAAGAGCAGAGTAAAGTTGAAGATCGCATGACAGTAGCAAATAAAAATGTGGCCGAACCAAAGAGGGTAAGAAAAAGACAAAAAAAAGAAGAGAAAAAAAAAAACAACCAACCAACGAAACACAAACAAACAAACACGCACAATTCAACAATAAAAACAACAACAACAACAGCAATAATAATAATAAAAACATGAAAGAAACTAAGCTTGGCGGCCATTGCGCTTCATTTTCAATGCGGTTTCACGGCAACCGCAACGTTTGCGACGCCCGCAGCGGCGTCTGCGCAATGGCGTGCAACCAACGCAGCTCAGCTCGACACAACACACAACCGAACCCAACACAACGCAACACACAACCTGACGACTAGTCGTGCCAGCGGCCGTCGCCAAACAACTTGTTAGGCACGAGCAAGCTTCGGTGGGCGAGACGAGGCGCGACGCATTGCGTTGCTTTCGCTCGGCTCGGCTGGGTTCGGTTCGGCTGTGCTTGGTCGTTCGTTTGGTTGGTTGGTCGTTGCCGATGGTTCGCTGCTTCGCTGTTTCGTTGTTTAAGTTAGTTTGATGGACGTGCGGGTGGGTGGGTGTCTGTTTGACTGGTTTGCTGTTTTGTTTGGTTGCGTTCGTTTGCGTTGCGTTCGTTTGGCCCGCGCTTTGTATACGAAAAAAAAAAAAAAACGAAACGAAACAAAAAAGAAATTAAGTAAAATAAACGTCTCTCGGCCGCTGCGTTGTTGTGTTGCCTGCCGCAATGGCGATTGCGTGCCATGGGGCAATCAGTCGCAATGAAGGCGTTCTTTCGACTTCTTCCAATCGCAAAACGTTGCCGCTTTTGTTGCAAGTCGGCCTTTTTTCTTCTTTTCTTTCGTTTTTTTGTAAATTTTATTATGGTTTTTTTTTTTTTGCATTCGTTCGCTTTTTTTTGCTTCATTTTAATAACTTAAACTATTTTTTCGGCGTTTATCGTTTGCTTTTGCATATTTTGCATGCATTTTTTTCTCGCTACTCGTTTGCCATAATGCATGCGGAATGCCATTTTTGCCGAAATTGAAACAATTACAATACAAATTGGCTGAAAAAAAATAATACTCAAACGAAAAACAAACCCATTATTATTATTTAATAATCTCTTCGTTGCTTATTTCTAAGCCATTATAAAATGGCCGCCATTTTCTTCTGCTTTGTGCGCAAATTTTTATATTCCAACGACTTTCAAATAAATTCAAAGTTGTTTTCTTGTTAAATTTGGCATTTTTCATTAAAAATTGTATCTGTTTTTATTGTCTTTGTATCTGCAAACATGTTCAACGCTTCAACATTAAAGCTTGGCAACAAAATAAGTCGATTAATTCCGTCTTCGGCGGTCAAACCAAGAAACGGTCCTCCAAGCAACATTCCGAGCTTGGAACATGAAGATCGTTCGGATAGATGGATTGTCCGCTGTAGGCAATTCTCAAGATGAAAAGAAATTTTTTTTTATTATGTTCCGGAGTTTGAAAGTTTCCTGGGTATTTGATGGAACCACACGATTATTCTCATCATGCCAACTCAATGGGCATTTTAGATGCTGGTTTCTTTTACAGACATACAACAACTATCAAGCTCTTTTCTGCTAACCAACGATCTAACCATCCATCCATCTATCTATCCATCTTTCTATCCATCCATCTAACAAACTATCTGTATATGCTTAAAGACCAAAACGACAATTTACAATATGAAAATTGGCAAAATATTACAACATTTTTACAAGGCACATGGAACGTGAAGCGAGTGCGCTTAATTATATAATATTAAAGCTCGTGTTGAAAAATGTGGCTTAGCATTTTTAAGCGCGTAATTAAATGATGAAATAAAATTGTTCAATTCTCATGCAAAATGTTAATTTTAAAAGCGATTCTTGCATTCTAATTGGCACATTTTATTAACACAAATTACAAATCAGTGTAAAAAAAACATTTTCATAAGAAAGCAACAATTTCCCAAACGATTTGGAAAAACGGCACACAAAATTTACCACGTTGCGGTGGGGCATTGGGGAGGTCACGTGGAATGTAGCAAGTCAGACCTAACATTAAGTCAAGTGTAGCAGCCGAACGTGGAAGCGAATTGGAGTGGCAGGGAATGGGAGGGAATGAAATGAGAAAAAAATAGAGTGAAATTGCGAAGAATCATTAACGAAACGAAAAGTCGCGTTGCCTAAAACAAAATGGCGGTCGGATTTTATTGCGTTTTCTAAGAAAGTAATTAATTGCAAAGCACTCACACACACACACACACACTGAGACATAGTCAAACAGCAAAGTAACCAAAAACAACGAAAGCAAAAAAGATTTTGAAGCAAAGAAGAAGAAGAAAAACGACGACATGACCGTAATTGCCATCTTTGCTGTTGGCGCTTTGTTTTTCTTTTTGCATTTGTAATTGTGTATGTGTGTGTGTTTGTGTGTGTGTGTGTGTTTGTGTGTTTTTTTCTCGATGATTTCTCTGCTGTTATTTTCGCTTCAACTTGGGTTCTTTTCTCGGTCATTTTCATTCGCACTCATTAAAGTGGGGCTACCGGTTTCTGTTGTTGTTGTTGCTGTTGTTGTTGTTACTTACATTATTATTCGTTTATTCGCGCTCACTTCGCCACTGCACTTCTTGGCCAACAACGTGTTTTGACCATTTTTATGGCCATGTTGTGCAAAAGTCATGTGCAGCAGGTGACGGTGCGAAGAGCAATGCATGTGTCTGTGTGTTCTGCGACTGCAATTATGGTTGCCAATTCGCTCGGAAGCTTCTTCTTCTTCTTTGCAAGCATTTTTTTTGTAAGCTTGCAAAAATAATATATCAACTTTGAAATGTCGTTTGTCCTATATAGTATATGCTTGATCAGACATTTTTATATAGCCATGTTCGTCTGTCTGTTTTAGTCCAGGCATTATATAACTCCGAATGATTCTGGTTGGAACACTTAGATGGCTTGAAAATTTAAGCTTTAAGCCTTAAAAATTTATATCATGCTTATTGGAAAAAAATCGAAAACTCTAAATTTCCAATAAGAATAATGCTTGCAAGCGTATATAAGATTCGTCAAAGCCGAAAATAGTTCCCTTTGTGGTTTTGTGTTATAATTTCGCTTTGCTTTCGAATGCATTTCATGAATGCGAAACTATTAACTGTTTTTTTTTGCTTTCTCGTTGTTGTTGTTGTTGTTGTTGCTGCTGTTCTTTCGCTTGCACTTTGCATTTCATGTTGCTGCTGCTGCTGTTGTTGTTGTTGTTGCAGTTATTATTACTTATAATTGGGCAAACCGCACTTCTCCGTCATCTGAGCTTTGAATTTCGCGTCCAGTTTGCCCAACTCCAACCGCGCCACCCCCCCGCCGCTGCCACTCACTCATTCAGTAGCGCAAAATTGTCGGAAATGGTTTAATGTTGTTTCGTTGTTTTTGTTTTTATACTCTTGCAAAAAGAGTATATTAACTTTGTCATGAAGTTTGCAACGCAGTGAAGGAGACATTTCCGACTATATAAAGTATATATATTCTTGATCAGCACGACGAGACGAGTTCAAATAACGATGTCCGTCTGTCCGTCTGTCCGTCTGTCTGTCTGTCTGTCTGTTTCAATGCGATTTCCAGCCAGAGTTTTAAAGTTAGCAAAAAACTTTAAACGCAGAAAATTTTCTTCTCTTTGCAGGTATTTGGTATGTAAAATTCAGTTTGATCGGATGACTATAGCATATAGCTCCCATAGGAACGATCGTTCAAAAATGATGTTTTTGCTTAAAAAACAGCGTGTTTTTGGAGTTATCGACACAATATTTTGCACAAAAACTTTTTTGACATCAACAAAGATACCGTGCAAAAATGGTCAAGATCGGGCTTCTATAGCATATAGCTCCCATAGGAACGATCGGTTAAAAATACAGTTTTTGTTAGAAAAAGTTTTTTGTTCTTGAATATAAGCAAACCAAACTTTGCTATTACGTGTTTTTATTAATGCCTGACTAAAATCCAGAATTTTATAAGAATCGGACATAAGGCGTGGTACCGCCCATACAACTAAAAACTTAAAAATGGGACTTCTCTGTGAACAGACGAGACACAAGATTGAAAAATGTTGTGAAGTTTGACTACATTGCCTTCTTTAAGACAAATAAGAAAATGGGCGTGGCTACGTATATGATTCTTATAAGAATAATAAGAATAATTGTGAAAACGTTTGCAAGAGTATATATGTAAGTTTCGGCATAGCCAAAAATAGCTCCCTTACTGGTTTTAAGTATTTTTAACCAAATGTAACTAAACGTTTTCATTTTTACAACACTAGAATTTCTATTGTAATTTTTATATTAATCTTTTTTGATCACAAATCATGATCATAGCTGGTATTTTGCAAATAAAGTTTCTACACTGTATCAGAGACTTGTTAGAATAATTAAAGTTAAGCTTCATTTTGTATATTTTATACCTTTTTATATAATATTTTTTATTATTTTACTGTAAACTTACTTTTTAAATTATATTCTTTAATTTTAAACAATTAACTTTAAACTTGACATGATTATAAATGAAAATGTTATTAAATTACACAAATATATAAATAAATAAATAGAAAAAAACGTATATTGTTTGATTTTTCTTAAAACACATCATTTTTCCACAAATTCTAATTAAAAAATCCAAAAATTGCTTTAATAAATGCTAAAAAGTTGCATAATTGCATTTATGCGATAATTTTCGATAATCGGCAGCCGATCAAGTTTGAACGGTTTTGTACCCCGCCCAACCAGTACCGCCCACTTTTTGTATGCAGGTTCATTTAATACCTGTCCTCAATATTTTACTAATTTTTCCCACAAATTTTGCTTGAAAATTCCAAAAAATGCTTAAATAAATGCTAAAAATTTGCAAATATGCAATAATTTTCACTGATTTTTTCGCAGTTTTGCACAAATTTTTTCCACATATTGAATTTCAAATTGCCAAAAATTGCTTAATAAAATGCCAAAAAGTACCAGGCGAACAGAAATGACCAGCAAGCAAATTCTGATCTCAATTTGCATATATCCGATCATTTGCATTGCATATATCCGATATGAAAATGATCGGATACATACAAATGATCGGATAGATGCAATTGTAACTCGGATATATGCAAATTTGTATCGGATATATGCAACTGGTCGGATATATGAAATGATCGGATATATGCAATTTCGTAAGCAATTTGCCTGCTGTCATTTCTGTTCGCCTGATACCTTTTTAAAATTTTCAGTATGAAAATTTGTAGTGAAAAAGTTTAGACAAATTTGTGGAAATATATGAAATTGTCGCATATATGCAATTTTGAAATTTTTAGCATTTATTCAAGCAATTTTTGGATTTTTCAATTAGAATTTATGGAAAAATGATGGATGATGGAAAAAAAAAGAAAAATAAGTTTTTTCTATTAAATTATTTATTTATATATTTGTATAATTTAATAACAATTCTAATTTATAATTATGTAAAGTTAAAATTAATAGTTTAAAATTAAAGAATATAACTTAAAAAGCAAGTTTATCGCAAAATAATAAAAAATATTATATAAAAAGGTATAAAATAAACAAAATGAAGCTTAACTTTCATTATTTTAAGAAGGAGGAACTTATTCTAGTGGAGGAACTTTATTTATTTACCAGCTATAATCATGATTTTTGACCAAGAGTTGCTCAGAACAAACAAAGAGTGAAAATTATCGCATATATGCAATTTTGCAACTTTTTAGCATTTATTTAACCAGTTTTTGGATTTTTCAATCAGAATTTGTGGAGAAATTATGTGTTTTGTTATACTCTTGCAAAAAGAGTATATTAACTTTGTCATGAAGTTTGCAACGCAGAGAAGGAGACATCTCCGACTATACAAAGTATACATATTCTTGATCAGCATGACGAGACGAGTTCAAATAACGATGTCCGTCTGTCCGTCTGTCTGTCTGTCTGTTTCAATGCGATTTCCGGCCAGAGTTTTAAAGTTAGCAAAAAAATTTAAACGCAGAAAATTTTCTTCTCTTTGCAGGTATTTGGTATGTAAAATTCAGTTTGATCGGATGACTATAGCATATAGCTCCCATAGGAACGATCGTTCAAAAATGATGTTTTTGCTTAAAAAACCGCGTATTTTAAGAGTTATCGACTCAATATTTTGTACAAAAACTTTTTTGACATCAACAAAGATACCGTGCAAAAATGGTCAAGATCGGGCTTCTATAGCATATAGCTGCCATAGGAAGGATCGGTCAAAAATTATGTTTTTGCTTAAAAAACAGCGTGTTTTTGGAGTTATCGACACAATATTTTGCACAAAAACTTTTTTGACATCAACAAAGATACCGTGCAAAAATGGTCATGATCGGGCTTCTATAGCATATAGCTCCCATAGGAACGATCGGTTAAAAATACAGTTTTTGTTAGAAAAAGTTTTTTGTTCTTGAATATAAGCAAACCAAACTTTGCTATTACGTGTTTTTATTAATGCCTGACTAAAATCCAGAATTTTATAAGAATCGGACATAAGGGCGTGGTACCGCCCATACAACTAAAAACTTAAAAATGAGACTTCTTTGTAAACAGACGAGATACAAGATTGAAAAATGTAGTGAAGTTTGACTACATTGCCTTCTTAAAGACAAATTAGAAAATGAGCGTGGCTACGTATATGATTCTTATTGGAAAATTAAAAAAGGATTTTCTAATAAGAATAATTGTGAAAACGTTTGCAAGAGTATATAAGTTTCGGCATAGCCGAAAATAGCTCCCTTACTGGTTGTTTTTGTTTTTGTTTCTGTTTTGTTTGCGTTAATTATTTTCAAAATGGCCTCCGCGAAAAGAACAACTCAAAAGCATTCATTACATTTTTTTTTCTTCACTTCGCTCATTCCACTCATGTGTTTTATTTCTGCGCCTTCCCTTTCTTCTTCTTGCTTTTTGTTTCAAGTTTCAACAAGTTTTGCATTTCTGTAACAAAACAAAAAAAACGGGGAACAAAAAAGAAATCGTTTGCCTTTGAAGAAGAAGACTACGTTTGCCTTTGAAGAAGAAGACTTCGTTTCAAAGGTAAACTTGCACGTCGTCGGCCATTGCCGTTGTTGTTGCTGTATGTGTGCCTGCGCTAGACGTCACACACGATCACTTCTTTATTTAAAATTTGCTGAAAACAAACGAACGAACATTCTGTGCGCCATGCCAATCCGACAAAGTGTCAGTCATCATTATCATTGTCATTGTCACTGCCATCATGGCCAATATGCAAATTGCCAACTCGCTTGTCATGCCTAAAGAAAAACAAAAAAAAACAACAACGATTGCAATGCAATGCAAAAACAACATTTGCCAGAAGGTTTTTTTTGTCTAGAAAACTCATAAAAAAAAACGAACACAAAAAACAAATGCACATATTTAAATCAAACACATGGTTTTTCATAAATAGCATCCCAGCAAAACTTTTGACAATGTGATTGAAAGTCAATGGGTACTTTGCATGGCGAAGAGATTGCGGAGGTTGGGTGTGGGCTCAGTTTCGACAACAAAACGAAAACGAAACACTGCTTGTTGATGAAGAGGTAGGAGAGAGTTATTTTCGTCTTAAGTTACAGTGCGTAACAGAGAAACGAAATGCAGCTTGTTGATGAAGAGCTAGGGGAGGGTTACTTTTCGAGTGAAGCGTCGCGACGCGTCGTCAACTAACAGAGGAACGAAACGCCGCTTGTAGGCGAAGAGGTAGGGCAGGGTTCGCTTGTGCGCCGCGTCGCAAACCAACAGAAAATGCAAACGCTGTTTGTTGTTGAAGAGTTAGGGGAGGGTTATGTGTCGAACAGAACTAACAGGCAAACGCACTGTTGCTGTTTTGCCAACGGTTGATCTACTCTTGTGCATATGATCAAGTTAAGCGCACATTTCTAACATATCTCAATGGCCGTTTTGGTAAAGCGGCGGCTCAACAAGTCGATGTGCCTGTGTTCGAATCCTGGTCAGGGCGTTTCACTCAAAAAACATGTAAGTTTTCTTCTCCTCTACTTAATAATCACATTTAACTAATGTTTACTCATCTGAATCTAGCAAGGAAAATAAAAGAAAATGCAAAATAGTGTAAAGAAAAGAAAAAAATCAGAATAAAAATCCTCACAAAAATAACTTTTTTTTTTTTTTTAAATCATATTATTTAATTATTGTTTTGTTCTTATTTCTGTTAATAAGCAAAAAAAAAAAAAAATAATTTTTTAACTAGTCCGCGGCAGGATTCGAACCCGCGATCACAAAAACAAAAGCAAAAACAAAAATTTCATTGCAAACGCAAAACAATAGCAGACCATCAACAGTCTGTCCAGCAAAAACTGTAACGTTCCTGTTACGAAACGTTTCAGTTTCATTTCGTTCACACCTTGAAAACACATTGCATGTCAATGCAGAAATAAAGGTGACCGAGCTTCGCTCTTCATTGTATGCTAAGGCTGTTTTCAATGCTTTTGAGGTTGCAAATCAATGTGTTTTCAAGGCAAAAGTGAGCCTCAAAAGCATTGCGTTCGCGGCCACGCCTGTGTAAAAATCATGGAGAGTGACAATGAAGCCAAACCTCAATGTGATTGCACAAAAAGGCTTATAAGAGGCATTTATAAAGGCTTTAAAGTTTTGCTGGGATGCTTGTGCACACACACATGCGCACACACACATGCGCAGGCATGTCAGAAAGATGCTGTGACAAGGACAAAATAGCGTGAAAACTTCCCCTAATAGAAAAACGTAATGAAATGAAAGAAAACTAACACTTTGAATGAAAAAATAATGATTTTGGCGTTACCAAAAATTAATATCCTTTTTAACCTCTCACACACACACACACACACACAAACACGCATAAGAAGCACGCAGCACCCAACAGTCAAATACGCACACTCTCACACACACATATATATATATATATATATATATTATAATTCACTTATATGCATTGAGCATGAAAAAAAGAATCGAACAACAACAACAACAACAACAAAACAAAAAGGATACGCCACTTTTGCACACGCACACAAACAAAAGCAAAAGCAAAGGAAGTAGCAAACAGTCATGATCAGACAAGGGCAAACAGGGGCAGCGGGGCAGGCAAGGCGACGGGGTTGCTTTTCAAATGCGTGAATTCATTTTTTGTTGTTTTGTTTATTGTTTTTTTTTTTATTATTAAATTTTTTATTACGATTTTCATTTGTACTCGCCAACATTTGCTATTTGAATGACACGCACATAGGGCGAGTGAGGGAGATAGAGAGAGGTAGTAATAGACAGACAGACAAACAGGATGCAGAACGATACGATGCGATGCGAGTTGCTGGCAGTGTGAAGGGCGTTGGGTAACGCCTACTTTAGGGATACGCACGAGAAGCTATTTTCGCTTTCAGATTGGCACAAATGTTCGCCCTCTTTGTTCTTATTAGACTGGCGCAGTTGCATGTGACCACGTGTGTGTGTCTGTGTGTGTGTGTGCAACTTCTAACGGTTCTTCGATCATTTTGTAACAAATTAATTGAAAATTAAAGATTTTTTATAAGATATAAATTATTTTGGAATTTCTTTTTATTATATTTCAAGATTATTGTAAGTTTATTGTTCTTGAAATGTGTAAAAACTCACAAAATTGGTTTAATGAAGTCTTCCATGAGCTATGAGTAGCACAGCCAGTGTTAGCTTGAGGGCACATGATAAACATATGAGAGATTATGAGATATTAAGTACACACTGTTTGTTTTGAACAAGATTGGCTGAAATTCGGCTGGGATCACTTGGAATTTGGCAGTTTATTGCAATGGCGATGAGTTATGAGTATGGGATTTGTTCTGCAAACTGTTTTCGGTCAGATTTGTAAACAAACGATGATCTGTGCTTCATCAATGTGCCTTAACTACGCTCTGATGGCATAAATCTACAGATCTCTATAGGATAACTCATAGCTTAGTCTTAAAGAGCCAACAAAGCTTGATTGTTATAATGTTATATATTATATATTACATCAAATCAAATACATATAAATGCCACAAATAGTTGCAGTTGCACTCACACTGCGCTGCCTTACAGATACAAGATACAACACACAAAAAAAAACGAAATATAACAAAATATATGTACATATGTAATAATGAAATTTGCATAAAACTGAAATAAACGAAAGCAAATGAAATTATGCTTGGGGCCAACACAATAATTAGAGGCAATAAAAAGCGCTGGAAAAACGCATGGTCGATTATAATGAAGGAAAAACAGCGCGTTTTCATTAATTGGCCGACGGCAGAGGGAGCCACTGCGCCACCTGCTTAGCGTAATGGCAACAGGCCACGCCCCTTTATAGTTCAATATGCGTAAAGTAACAAATTATAAGCAACAAAATGAGCAAAAAAAAAAACAAAGTGAGGGAAAAGTAAAACTAAAAACTACGAAAAAAAAAAAAAAACAAATGCCGACACTTTAATTAAGCATTTCGTTGAATCGGCAAAGGTCAAAGTTGAAGCGTAGCAGCATGTGTGCATGTGTGTGTGTGGCAATGCTTTTGGAATTATTTATTTAATAATTACAAAGCGAAAATGTTGAATGAAATATTTAATTGGCGCTTTTGTTACATAAAAATGAATTCAAATTGGTATAAATGGGCAACTGGGCGTGACTTGCTTACTGTGAGGGTGGCCAGTGGTTTCTGTCTTCTGGCTGGTGGATTATGCTTTAATTAGCAAAGATGTAAATTAGGCGACCGTTGCTTTTAATTGATGTTATTAGCGGACATTAAGCTGAGCGTTGTATGCCAAACAACAAATAATAAATAAATAAATAATAAAAAAATAAAGTGTGTGAAATTCTTCAATGCTACAAATGAAAAAAAAAGTTAAATAAAAATAAAAACCACGCTAAGCAAACAAAAGACTTAAGCAACGAACTTGCGCGCACGTCCTGTCGACGAGAAGGCATATTTTACGCTCGTTTGACGCCGCAAACAATTTCAATTGCAATTGACCGCAAAATGTTGTTGCGGTCACACATGAGTTCGCTACGGTTCACTTGACTCGAGTGTCCTTGGCAACATTTATGACGCCAAGAACATTGAAATGTGTTTTTAAACGTTGTAACCGCAAAAGACAAACAAGCAGAAGCTGACAACAGCAACAACAACAACAACAACATACGCACATATATATATATATAAAAACCACAACAACAAATAAACGTTAAAATTATAAACACATTTTCATAAAAATAAAACAGAAAAAAAAGCGAAGCATAAAAAGTAGAAAGAAGTTCACGCAAAAATTGTTAAACGTTTGCTATCTCTTTTGCGCCGTTGCCATGACAGCTGACAGCTGACGCTGACTCGCTCGCACATGCGCTAAGGCTGGTTAAGCAAGTATAACGGCGCTTTTAATTAGATTGAGCAACAATTTAAAGCGTATTAACGAGCCAAATGATTATATTTAGCGAAATGCGCTATCAATAATCCTCCAGCCGAGGCTGGAAGGGCAACGCGGGGTGTGGGGTCGAGCTCAGTCAGCAGACAATTGGCCGGCCAGTCAGTCGTATGACTCGTCTGAGTCTGACTCGCTGGCAATGACGCAAAATTGCGGCTACGTGCTGCACCTTTTCTTACCGAAGGCCTTTTTGGTCCTGGCCTGAGTGAAAGACCTTGGACTTGACTGCGTCATCATAATCATCATCATCAGCGTCATCATCATTATCATCGTCCTAGTCGCGGCGCTTTCACTCACAAATAAAAACGCGGTACGTGTTTACGCACAACGTCTTAAACATGGCCCAGACTGACGCTCAGTCAGTCGATCGATCGGTCGGTCACCGCGCAATTACAACAACGACGATGTGCCGAGCCTGCACGTCACAGCCGAATATCATCGATAATGATCAATTAGTCAGTCAATCAATTTGGCTTAAAACGTTTTGACCTTAACATTCTTTCGATATGATTGCAGGATTTGTTGTATCTTTCGGCTGCAAATTGCTGTCGCTCAAACGTGCTTTCTGCACAAATTGCAAAACTACGTTTCGATTTTTTTTGTTTTTGCTATTTTCGGCGCAAGAAAACAATAATTTTATTAAGCATTAATTTATGTAATTGTGTAGAAAAAAAAAAGGCAAATGCAGTTTTATGTTTGCATTCATACAAATAGCGTATTATCTTCCGGTCCTGCGCAATTAACATCAAACTTCAACATCATTTAACATTATCATATATCAAAAATCGTTGTCATTATCAACATTATCAAGCAAAACGAAAACATTGCGAGTATAAAATCATATTCATATATAAAATCACGCACATTATCAAAGCAAAATGATAATATCATTTCTTCTTGGGATCCTTAAGACCCGCGCCGGCATTGAACTTAAAGAATATGATGTCGCCATCTTCGACAACATGATTGCGGCCCTGTTGACGATATTTGCCAGCAGCCTTGGCGGCCGCCTCGGAGCCCTCTTCCTTGAAGTCTTTGAAGTGCATTACCTCAGCCATAATGAAACCCTTCTCGAAGTCCGTGTGTATACGGCCAGCCGCCTGCGGTGCCTTTGTGCCCTTCTGTATGGTCCAGGCTTTCACCTCATCGGGACCGGCAGTGAAGAAATACTCCAGCTGTAAAGCCTTGTAGCCCGTGACAATGATCTTGTCCAATTGGCTTTTGCACTTGACCTCATCCTCGTATGCCTTGCGCTCGAGCTCATCTTTCTCGGCTAGCTCATGCTCAAAGGCGCCCGAAAACGGTATAATGGTGGCGCCGGGATCGTGCTTGTCCACCCACTCCTTGATCTTGGGCAGCCACTTGTTCTTTTTACGTATGAAGTCCTTGTCCGACAGATTCACCAAATAGATGACCGGCTTCGACGTCAGGAACAAATATTTGTTAAGTGTTTCAATCTAAAGAAAGATAAGATTTAGATGGATTTATGTGTGCGCTTTAAGCAAGTCTTGTACTTACATCATGTGCATTCCATTCGGCGAAGCGCAGTTGCTTCTTTTCGTCCATGAGCACACCCTTGATTTTCAGCATGGAATCATATTCCGGCTTAAGCTTCTTATCGCCGCCACGCGCAACAACCTTCTCAAGTTTGTCTAGATTCTGAATCAGTTTCTCCTCATCCTTGAGACGCAACTCCTCCGATATGATATCGAGATCACGCACCGGATCGACCTCACCCTCAACGTGTGTCACATCCGGATCTTCAAAGGCACGGCACAAATGAAAGATCGCATCACAAGCGCTAATGTGCGAAAGGAAATTATTGCCCAAGCCTTGACCCTCGGCGGCGCCCTTCACGAGACCAGCGATATCCACCACATTCAGATAGGCGGGCACTTTACTGAAATGAGAGAAGCACACGTGAATTTCATTAACACTCCGCTATTTACGGCATTGTTGCCCAACTACGCACCTGGCCGGCTTATGGTAGTCGCAAAGAAAGTCAAAGCGCTCATCTGGCACAGGTACCCTATGTGCTGGAAGAAACAAGAAAGCAACAGGTTAGCGCATTTGTTGTCATAGTGGCGCCAGTGCAGATGAGTGGCCGCCGGGCGACCGGTTGTGGCATTCGTCTATGCTAAACGATGCCAGCTATGATTTTAAAATAATGACAGGCACAATCATAGCCCATGATGGCACCGCTGGCATGAGGTTAACAAGCACAAAAACAGATTTAAACAAAGCGAACAAAACGAACAAAGTAAGAGAAAAAGTAGTTTGTGCAATGCTTCGAATCCTTAAAAGTCCGTTTGCATATGCCAGACTATCGGACAAGCCATCAACGGTTGCGGTCCAACGACCGATCGATCGATCGACCGACCGAACGAACGAGTGATCGATTGAACGCTTGCGGTTTGCCGGTTTGACGATCGTTGGCCAGGGCCAATCATTGCAATTTTCTATAATTTTGTGCAATCACAATCGCCGCCAGCCATAATGGCAGCCATCCGAGTGTCGTTGTGACTTAAACACTTGGCTTGCCTGCTGTCGCTGTCGCAGTCGCTGTTGTAGCCGTCCACTGACCAGCCAACCAACCAACGAACCAACCATGTTGCAACGACGCATGCAAAATGAAGTCGCTCACAAATTGAGCAGCTCGCAATTTGCATATAAAATGTTTTGCGTCCTTTGCTAGCCTCTCGATCAACTGAAAATAAAATTGGTGTCACGCCCATCGCTGCTCACCGTGGCCCACGGCAGCCTGGACGGCGACCGACGACAGCCGACCGACGACAGTCGACCGGTGTGCGAGTGAGCGAATGAGTTGCCTCTGCGCAAACTTAGAAAATCGCATAATTTGGCATAAAAAGCAATAATTTCGGAATAGTTGTAAAACGCAAGCAACGCAACGATCGAAGTGATGGTGGTAATGGCGGCAGCGTTGCTGTAGCGGCCAGCCCGACGGCGGTTGCTGCCCCAAAAGTATTTTCAATAACAATGATTAAGACACAAATTTCCAGCGTCAAGACGTCCAGGGATACGCTACAGGCTAACACAATCATTAAATTGCCAGCAGCTAACGTAAAGCGTAGCAGCAGAGAAATAAGTGAAACAAAAAAAAAGTAACAGAAAAAAAAATAAAAAAAAAATGGCAAGGAGACTTAATTGGAATACTTATTCTCATTTGGATCGATGGTGCAAAATGGGAAGTTCTCGGCCGGTGCAGCACTTTTGGTCAGTACATTGAAGAATGTGGATTTGCCAACGTTGGGCACGCCGACGATGCCAATGCGCAGGTTGGTGCCAATGCGTCCAATAAGTGGCTTGCGCTCGTGTTCCTCTTGCTTCTTAGGTGGCATTATGTTCGCTTAGTTTTGATTTGTTGCTGTTGCTGTTGCAAGCCGATGGTCCCCCTGTAAGTAGCACGTGTGGGCATATAATAGTACGTCTGACTAAGATGTCATTAATAGTTCAAGTCGTCGTCGCCAGCGCTATACTATTTTTGTACACAAACAATGTGCGACATAACCTCACTTTCGCCCTGCCAGCTGGCAAAGGCAAGACGACATTGTTGAACACGGATACACACTGGCGCACGGTGGTGAACTTGGAAATTGCAATTTAAAGCATAAAATGAAAGATAATACAAACTTATTTACAATTATGAAAATAGTATTTCTCAGCCGGCCTTATTTTGCTGTGTTGAGCAGTGCTGTATGCGGCATGTTACTAACATTGAGTTTCTCTGTTACTAACAGACGCGAGAAAGAGACGCGAAGAGTAGAGCGAGAAAGAAGTATAGAAAAACGCTGCTCTAAATGGGGCTGAACATCGGGCTAACAGCTATGTTAACAGTGATTGCCGTGATTTGAGCAGTGCTGCCAGCTTATGCATTCACTTTCTATTGTTCTTAGCACTACGTACTCCTATGTTTTACTCAAACACACTCCATTTAAAGCAATAATCTACTTTACCAAGCATATACTACATTGATTTATGTGATGTGTAGGCCCAAGTAACATAGGCGTATTGAACATTCAGTTCTGTTACTCCGGAAATTGTTAATACATTACTTATAAGCAATCACTAGTACTTTTTTATTTATTATTTTTTTATTTTTATATTAAAAAACAAAAACCATGAAACAAACAAAAAAAAGCTATGCCATGCGGCATGTTAATAACATTCTGTTTCTCTGTTACTAACAGACACGAGAAAGAGACGGGGCTAGAAAAGTGAGAAAGAACAGTGCCACATGCACGTAAGAAGAAGCAGCACCAAAAGAACGCACCTGTTTTCTAACCAGCTGATGACTGTTCAATTGTGGTCATGAGTTCGATGTAATGAACAATGACATTTCGCTAAAGGGGGTGCGATTCGATCAATACAAAAACAGAGTCGCATTTTGATGCATGCTAAACAGCGCCTCTTCTGGCAATAAGTGGCCGATTTGTACACAAATCGAAAATCTCGTCTGCGTACAAATTGGCCCTCTGGACGCAAAATTGCAATTTTTTTCTGTACATTTCAGCCGGGGTTCGCACCCAACAGGTCCGTGTCGAGACAACAAGCTGACTTTGGGCGGGCTGCTCGCAAATGCTTTTTGCGTGCCGTAAGTATTTATTAAAATTCATGCGTACATAAGACAAATTGATACTGATGTGTGGTTGGATTTCCAGTGGTCCACCAGTGCCAACAACCTGAAGAAGAACAGCTGATTAGCTAAAGCTTCGTTTATCGCTTTATGGCATTTTTTCGGTCGTTTGGTCGACGAAACGCAGCCGGCTATTAAATGCGCAATGAACGCAGCTGAAATTACAAAGCTGAGCTGCTTGTCGTCGCGTGCAACTGGAAGCAAACATAGGGCTAACCAATCTTTTACTCTATTTCTTTGTTTTGAATGAGCGACAGCTGACGACGGACGCTTTTGTTTGTTTCTATCTCCGTTCCTCGGGAAGCACTCAGTGACCCTTCTCGAAGTTTGTCGACGTTTGTGGAACAAAAAACAGTATAAATTAAATTGTCATTCCAAAATTGCAATTTTATTTGTAACATTCAATCAGAAAATCAACACATTGCAGAACGTTTCTGTTCAATAATGACGGAGTCTTAAAAACAAAGTGACTAAGTGAGAGTGTCAAATTGGCCATATACATTAATTCCTGGTGGATTATTTGGCTAAGTAAAAAACAAATTCAAAATTAATAAACATCTGCAATGTATTCAATTGCAAAGTGTAAGTATCTAAACATTTTCTATTTATATTTACATTATGTATGCATGTGTATATGTATGTAAAAGAGAAACTGTGTCAAATTCTATGTTGCAATATGTATTTATTTTTTCTCCGCTGCCAACAGATTGCTTGATTTCATTTCCCAACCAACCCTCCCACCAACACAAAATAAACAACAACCTTGTCACAATTTCCCCACAAACCATTTTGCCCCGCACAATCTCCTGACTCCCACTTATACATGCAGTTTTCTGCTATTGCGTAGTTTCATTTCGTCATTTATTTGGTTTCTTCTTCATATTTCGCTGCGTCGTTTATTACGCAGCCAGCGAGAAAGGTAAAGAGAAAGATTCGATTCGTCTATTCGTCATGGTGCGTGAGGCAGGTCACTGGCGTGTGCCACTTGTAGCTACAAAGTATCGCATAAGATACTTTGGTTTTACATTTCTTGTTTGTTTTCTATTGGATGTAGTTTTATTTTGTTTGTTTTTGGAGTCATCAAATTACACCATTCACAAAATGAGTTAACAGGAACCTTAACATTTGTTGTACTCCATTTACAGAATTCAAGTGCATAATCTACACTATGAAAACAAAGAAACAACAGCAGACAAAGGAGAAACAAAAACAATTTAACAATTGCAGTGTGAAAAGTGGATTTGCCCAAATTCGGCACAAAACCAGTTAAAACAAAGGAAAGCTTCATTACCGTCAAGAACGCAGTTTGGTCTTTGTTAGAAAGTTAAATTAACAGCAGCAGAACGAGCGAGAGCGAGACAGCAATACGCAAGAACGCAGTAGCAAAAATTCAAATGCAATAAAGTCGGAATTAATAAACGAACAATTGAATATTTGCCACTGAACAAAACGAACACAAAAGCTGAACACATCGAAGTTTTAACAACGAGGAATGCCAGCCAATTCAATACGCAGGTTTGTGTGTTTTCTTAAAAAAAAGGGTAATACTTATATTTAAAAATACATTTAAACACTTAATTTACAGCATGGATTCCAATTCTGATTCACTTAATGAAGGCAATCTTCAAGATATTTTGAGCTCGTCGCCAGCCAACTCGAGCTTCATGTTACCAAGCATGGATGGCAGTCCACCCAAGGTGATTACAATGGATGAGGTGAAACATGTTTTCAAAAACCTGCAGAACATGACATTGGCGCACGAGATTGCACTCAATCCGGATTTTAGACTGCAGCCGTACGAGCCGCCCGAGCAGAGGTAAGTGTCATTTGCTAGCAATTTTATATATTGGCGAAATTGAACACAAATCTCACTTAGTCTCGAGCGTCGCGTGCGGGACATGCTGCATAAGGCATTCTGGGAGATATTGCGTAAACAGTTGAACGAAACGCCGCCATGCTATGACCACGCTATACAACTTTTAGCTGACATTAAAGAGTGCTTTCCACAAATCCTAACGTTGCAGAACAAGCGCGCACTTGACTACATCAACGAGGTGCTCGATGCGGCCGTCATCAAGCAGCAGGCAGAACGCGGCCTGCTCGACTTTCGGTCGTATGCAAATTTCGTTTTACAAGTCATGGGCAAATCGTGTGCGCCAATACGTGACGATGCTGTGAAGGCGCTGTCCGACATCACAGACGTCGTGGACATGTTCCGTGGCATACTGGAGACAATGACGCTAATGAAGCTTGACATGGCCAACTATTTGCTGGATCTCACACGCAACGACATTATGAATCACTCGGTCGAATATGAAAAAGATAAATTCAAAGAGTATTTGGAGTACTACAAAAGTGCGTGCGCCCTAATAACTTTGTTCATATTAGTATTTAATTGACTTATTGTCTGCTTTCCGCAGTGGGCTTCCCGGCTACCGAAAGCTGGCTAATGCGCAATCGTGCCAGCAATGAAAACGGCCAACCGTCCAATAACACGGATACGATCTATAACGCTTATATGGAGCTGCTCGACTGGTCGAAGGACAATGAGTTTCCAGAGGTGCTGTCCATGGACAAGGAGCGCATTTTGCAATTGGGCGTGCGCGCAAAACGTTTGTGTTTGGCCACATCGCTCATGTCGATTGCTCAGGCGGTGCCCATCATTTCACAACGTAGCGAGAATCGCATTGCGCTTGCCAAGCAAATTGAGATATTGCTACAGGACTTGCAACAGGATGACAAGTAAGTGCCTAGCAAATCTAGGTGATGGCATAAAACCAACACGTTAATTGTGCCTTGTGTCTGTTCAATCACAGATCCATTGCCGAAACCATTGAAAGCATTTACGCCCAAATGCGTAAGTTCATGAATGAGGCACTCGAAAAGGAGCACGATCCCGTACTGACCGAGTCGGTGGAGACTCAATTGAAGCAGCAGGTGCTACAGATCGCCAACGAAAATGCGCCGGTGCGCGTTCTTATGTGTATGCACTTCAATCCGTTGCTGGTTTCAAAATGTTATTAATTTCGCTTTGTTCACAGGGAAGCGACTTATGGTCTATGCACGCTTCAATTTACGCACAGTCCCAGGCGACACACCGACGCAGTTGGCCGGCTATGGCGACTACCGTGAACAGGTTGCTGCCTTTGTAGCCAGCTTCAAGCGCGTCATCTCCTACAATCACTCGGTCTTCGGCGATTACTTTTTGGAGTTGCTCAATAAAATGATAAATGCCAAAGAGGCGGCCGACGCGCTCGATGGCAACAAGGACAACGCCGGTGCAGCTACATCGCGAACCACTGACGACGGCTCCTTTGGGTCTGCTTAAACTGCTAATCTATAAGAATAGTTTTTTTGTGTGCTAATTACAGCCAATTATGCTATACCAAGTATTTAGAAAACAACACTTTAAACAATTAGAACTAAGTAACACGTATAAAATTGTAACGTAATAACAAATATTTTATTATTTAAAAAAACCAAAATTATACAAATTTATGCAATGATTTAGTTGAAAGTTAAATTCGTTGACCGCTTCCTTTCATTGTTGCCGTCAGCTATTTTTGGCAAATGTTCATAGCCAATGTCATTCTAACATTAATTAGTTTAGTTGTATAACACTTTATATTATTACTATATTTTTTTTTAATATTAGTCGTAAGAATTATTACAACAAAATCTCTAAAAAGCAAGCTAAATTACCAACCACATTAATTTAAAAAGTGATAAGTTTAAATTGGAAACAACAAAAAGAATAATGAAATATAATTTTCTATGTGCAATCTAGTGTGTCTATGTATGTCCCTTATGTGAGTTTATGTACCCTGTACCTTTTTTGGTTTAAAACAAAATGAGTATAATTCTTTTTGAAATTTTTTTCTTTTTTTAAATAAAACAACGACTGTTCGTTTATATATGTATCATAAAAAAAGTTGTCTAAAGCACAATTATTTTGCAGTCGCTTAGTTCGTGTGGAAGTACTCGTATTAAGGTGGCCTTTTAAAATTTGTTTTTAATTACAAAGTTTATCTGTCGACGCTGACTAATTCTAACGACAACAATGACTTTGTTATAGAGCGCCCAAACCGAATGTTCGTACACTGTTGCGATTCATGTAAAAACGTCAGTAGTATTTCTAAGATTTTATTCCAATTTAGATTGCAATGCCTTATCACATTTCATAAATCAACAAATGAAATAAATAAAACTACAACAACAAGAAAAATAGCACACGGCAAACAACGAGAGAAAAAACGCAACAACAACAATACTAGTATGTAGAATGCGATTGCATTAATTACAACAGCAACAAAAGCAATGAATATAACAATAATCACGCCACTTTTCAGCGCACTTTGCACTTGAAGCGTATTCAGCAACGATCTGCGATGATGAAAACTAACTGTTCATCTTTCCCGCACTTGCGAACACCGACAGTGTTGCTCACGTTGTTGATATACCCTCTACTTGTTGTTGTTCTTCTTTTGTGTTTTGTCTTTAACTTTATCACCTCCGTTACTGACTCACACTCTCAATTGTACACATACAATAAATATTTGTTTCTCTTATAAAAAAATATAAGTATCTGCAGTACAGTGTACATACATTCATACATATATATATTTTAGTTTTAAGCGTTTAATAACGAATTCAACAACATCGATTAATTTAAGTGTTCAATAATTCTTCATTTTGAGTTTTGGCATTGAACTAAAGTTCAATGAATTGCTCACCGAGTTTGGTTTCGTATACCATACCATATATGTATGTATGTATATGTGTGTATGTTTGTACAATGATTACAGACAGAATACATCACTTTCGCTTTTTTAAGATTCACAACATTGTTGCCAATAGAATCATCCGTCATCGCAGTCATCTTCGTCATTTTCTTCAGTATATTAAAAACAATTCATGCATACATACATATGTATGTATACATAAGTGTGTATAAGATTGAAGTAAACTTTTTTTCCCAGCTTCATGTTCTCCATTGTTCTTTTTCTAGAAGTCTTTTTTCATAATCTTGTCAAACAGGTACAAAGAACGAAAAATAGTTTCCACTCTGCGTCAGCTGCCCGCGGTTACGTCTCACACCTTGCGTGTACTTTTTGTCTTTTGCGGTTTTGTATTTTTGCTCTGATATTAATCACGGCCGACTTTTTTGTATCTTCTTGTTTTACTTTGCCCTTTTTTAAGTCATTAAACAATTCCGCAGGCTTCATAAATATTTATTTAGTTATCTGTACTTATATGTATGCATGCATGCATGTACACATACATACATATGTATGCGTACGCAAAATTCCGCTGAACGAACCTGTGTGAATTTGTATTTTTTGCTTGTTTTTGTTTCTGATTTCGAGATTTTAGTACGCAATGCCGTCATACGTCGCGTCCAAAGTCCAACATTAACACAAATCTGTCAAACCGGGGACACATGTAGACACGATATCGATAATTCAGACAATGTGGAATGATCGACAGTACAGAACAGAAAATTTATATATACTTTGTTTTATCATTTATTGAATAATCAACTAAAGTTGTAATGTTAAAAGCTGAGTAATAAAATTAAGCCTCAGGCGAATTGTTTTATTGTTTGATTATTGTACTATACAAGTGTTGAATAAATAACACGATATAAATCTATGCATGTAATTCACTAAAAACAACAGAAATATAAAATCAAAGTCTTATCGAAAGTGTGTTGATTATGACTTTATTGGGGAGTCTAATAATGATCGATGCCATTGTTGTTGTTGTTGTTGTTGGCATCGTTGTCGCCATGTACTTCGCACACCTTATAAGACGTACGTTTGCTCACTCGCAATCGAAACCTTATAAACTTTAATCGTAAAACCACACATTCCCCTTAATGACACCGTATGCGTGTGTGTGTGTGTATGTGTGCGTTAAATATTAACCTACTCCGTTATCAGCTTTCATACAAGTAATTTCATTGGAAAAAAAAGCAAAAACAAAAACAAATCGTTTTTAATTTCGTGTTGCTGTGTTTGGCACTTGTGTATATATGATGGCGACGGCGATGGCAGCGGCGGGTACAAAGTACACGCTCATACACATACACATGCGCACACAGAAGCATCGGCGATAAATTAAACTTATTGGAATTTAATAAAAATGGTTTTTAATTGACAAAACACCATTTGCACATGCTGAAATGGCACGATTCAACACTCAGCTTGGTTTCTGTCTCTCTCTCTCAATTGAACTCAACACTGCACACCTTATGCCCGCCGCACCGATTTCGGTACGGGTTCAGTTGACTTCGAGTTGATAATGGATCGCATTTCAACTCATCTGGCATCGGTTTTTAATGCGCCACCGACTGCGACGCGACCGCCGCTGCGGCGTGCGATTGCCATAGGTTGGCGACGTTCGCTTTTGCACGGCCGTAATGCGATATGTCATTGTGTGCGTCCGGGACCGTATTTGTGGCGTAATCAGAATTTGCGCAAATGGAATTTTTCTTTCTTCATTTTTCTAATAATATCTTTGCAATAATTTGATTTCTTGAAACTTTTATTGTTTTTTTTTTAGAATTTCAAAGACTGTGGTTTTTTTATCTTTCACATGTTGTTTGTGATTTATATTAGTTTAATTTATATAATAAAGCATAATTCAACATAATTCATATATTTGTTTTTTTTTTTTTTATATATATTTCAATTAGTATATGTATGTATGTAGTACACTAATCTTGAACGAATTGAATCGATTTCGTATCGTTCAAATACAATTTCTCTTTTCCTTCGTCATTAATTTTCAACTCATCCTTTCTTCTGCTTCTTCACGGTATATGTTCTTTCACGTATTTTGCCATTCATTACAATTTAGCACAGCTAAAACTAACAACTAAACTTAAGCCTATTACATCATTATGTATATATATATATATATATATTTATATATGTATATGTTAATGTAGCATTAATAAAATTAAGAAAAAAAAAAAAAGATTTTTAATTAATTGATTATCAGTATGTGTGTGTGTGTATGGAGAACGTTTCGGGCACTTTCCAAATAAATATGTACAGAGAAAATCGCAGGACATTTCACATTTTCCAACAAATCATCCAAATGATTTCGCCGTAGTGGTAGACGGAGCGATGGCGCGTTGTTTACAACAAAAAAAAATGCACTTGTTAAAGGCCCAAAGATGAAACGAACGTTATAAGATTAAAAAAAAAAAAAATCAGATGTTCATATATATGTATGTATGAGTGCGGGTGTGCGTGACTTAGGTGCAGCGATGGGCGATTCACGGGTGGTTGTTGCTGTTGTTGCTGTTGTCGTCGTCGTTTAACTAACTTCGCTTCTTTCTATAACACGACACGACACGACGCCTAACACACTCACACGATTCACTTCTGCACTGCCGCCGCCGACGCCACCGCCGCTGAGGGCTTTGTTTTCTTTGTGCTGCCACTGTTGTTCGCTGCTGACGATGTCGATGATGTTGCTTTCACAGTTGTTGCTGTTGTTGTTGTCGCTGCGACCGGTGTGCTTGTTGACGAACGTACGCCGCTGCTGGAGGCGCCTGCTGACGCATCGGATAATGTTGACTGCTCGATGTTTGTACCCATCGATGAATTTATGAAGTTGATGTATTGATGCAATTTAAGCGCTGCAATCAATGAGCTCAGATAATCGTTGATGTTGCCTTTTTGGACCTGCTTGATCTGTCGGGAGACATTTCGATAGACGCGACGCGAGATCTTGTTGGATAGTCTTCCAACTGTCTGTACTGTGTGTAGGACTGGATCCTCGCTTGCGGAAACTGGCACTATAATGACAATTGGAAAAAAGAACGATCAGATTTGGAATTTAGTGTATTATTTATAGGGATTTTTTTAATTAGTTTTATTGCGAAGGTGGAGAAAAAGAAATGTTGCCAGCGCTACAAATTTGTCTCTTAGCACTCACTCAAATCAGGCTTTGTTTTGCTTACCATAAAATTATTGACTTCCCTATCGATAATGCTAATAATCTCTGGATTTCTTCTAACGTACTCAACCATTTCGGTTATGATCTTAAGTGACATTGAGAGAAATACTGTCGAGGCGGCAACTAAGAATCTAGTATCAAGTTCATAGTCATAATCGTGCTCTTGAGCGAGTTGAGCGACTAAAAGTAGAAGAGCAGACATAGAGAGATGAACAGTTTGTTTAACTTTTTTTCAGATACAATTTGCGTTTTATTGTGTTTTGCCAAAGAAGTGTCACTTGAGAGGAGAGTCTTTTTGAAATGCTGTCTATATGAAAACTAACTAAAACTCGCTCAAGAACCTCAAGATTTGTACGAATGCAAACAAGCATAAAAGAACTTAATTATTGTTCTTTTTAGATTATTATTATAACTTTGTTTATTTACTTATTCGAATTAAGCATGATTGGTTTGAATATATAATGATTTGTAAGCATTTAAAGGCGCATGCATGTCGTTCTTGAATCATTGCTGATTCCTGTTAATTGCAACTTATTGAGAATTGTTAGTATTATCAAAGGATTGAACAAAGCCAAATTGTTGAAGTTTAGCAACGACTTACAATCATTATTTTCAGCGATTTTGCCTTTTCGCTCGACAGCATTTTGTTTATG
The DNA here is from genome assembly GCA_037044515.1 of Phortica magna. Lineage (NCBI taxonomy): Eukaryota > Metazoa > Arthropoda > Insecta > Diptera > Drosophilidae > Phortica > Phortica magna. The sequence goes on from JBAMBP010001656.1 coordinate 127,671, forward strand.
ATCTGAGAATGAAAATATTTACGATTTATAGTTCTGTTTAGACGAGAAAACAAAAAACAAAATTAAATAAAAATAACAACGCAGAGGTAAAACAAAAAGAATACAAAAAAAAGAAAAAACAATTGGAAAAAAAGCAAAACAGCAAATTTTAAAATTAAATATTTGAAAAGCAAAGAAACGAAACCAAAACGCGTTGCGCAGCAAATATTTTTGTTATTTTTTCAAAATCGACGCCGACGTCGCTGCCAACGCCGACGACGCCACCACAGGCAGCGCAGTCGCTGACCGATAGCTTTGGCGGTTAGGCAGGTGACGCACACTCGACAACCTTTTTCCTGTTTAATTTATGAATGTACAAATTATAAAAAAAAAAAAACAGAAAACAGAAAACCGCAATATAAGAATGAGCAAATCAGACTTTGGCAAGCACGTTGAGTTATCTTATCAGGAATGTATGATAAGCCCGACTCGGAAACCGACACAACACAACGCCAGCCAGCAAGCGTTGCTAATTGGCTGAGCGCGTGACACTATAAATTTAGTAGGATCCAATGGCACGAAGTTCAACTAACACACGCTTACAATTAAACATAGTGAAAGTCCTTACCGTTATCATCATCTTCAACATCGGATTCGGCCTTGGGGAAATAGTATTCGAGCAGACGCTCGGCAAGCGCTGACGTCGTATCAACGCCGTTCACGGCAAGACTGCCGTATTGTGTGGCCAGCACCTCGTTGGCCTTCTGCCAGGCGAGATCCTTGAGTGAGGAGGCCTTCTGCTGGCCGGCAGCCTTGAATTTGGCAACACGTTCAATGTGCGGCTGCACGACATCAATCACTTTACTCTTGGCCTGATTGTAGATCTCCTGCGGTGTATCCTTGATAATTGGCGCTTTCACCTCAAGCTTGTCAATGCCCTTAACCAATGTCTGATCGACATACTGTATGGGACGATCCAGTTTATTGACAATCGGTGCCGCTGTGGTCACTGCGCGTGCCACACAATCTTCGGCGGCATTCAACGCCCAGTTGAAGACACGATTTTTACCTTTAAGTACACACACAAGAAGAGTTTATTGTTAGTACAATTTGTTTGTCTGTCAGTTTATTTAATACATTATCTTATCAGCCATGCTTATTTTCAATTAAAGACACTTTTCGTAACAAATAATAACCCTTTCAGTGCGCATTACACTTCAATAGTTGATAAAATATTTGTGCGGAGTTGAGTGGTTCCAAAATTGAACAAAATTGATCGGTCGGTCAGGTGCGCTTTTCTTATATATTATACGTGCAAAAATTGTTCAAAAAATAATAATAATAATAATAATAATAAAAAATAAAAGCACAAAACTTGTTTGTCCATTTTGTTTTTATGCCAAACAAAAAAAAAATTGAGTTTGAATGCCCTTAAACTACCGCTGATTACTCTATTTGCTCTGCCAGTTTATATTTAATCATACGCAAAAATTTATCACGAAATTCAAATATGAAATGCAAATAAGAAAAAAAAAAATTTATATAAATAAATAATAATAATAAAAAAAAAAAAAAATTATACTTGGAAACTAACAAACAAGTCGAAAGTTCAATTCCATAATCATTATACAAAAAGCAACAACAACAACATCATACATATAAACTTAGCACAGACGAGTTTTTTCTCGCCCTCTCTCTCGCTCTTTCGCACTCTGTGCCGCGTGCACGCTTCTCACTTTGGTCACTACTTGTGCCATTGTTGTTTCGTTATTTATTGATATACAAATGAAGTATTTTGTTAAACAATTTTTGCGTTACGTCGTTCTTTTTGTGCAAATTGAATTATGTAAATTTTGTTTCCCTGTTTTTTTTTTTTTTTTTATATTCACGAAGTGCACTTTGGACCATCGATGTGCCGCTTTCGGTTCACAGTTAGGCGCTGTTGGCGCTGCGTCATTTGCGAGCGAGACTCATCATTATCAACTCACTCGAGGTCAAAGTGCCGGCCGTTGTGAAAGTTTTTAAATGTTTTGTTTATTTGAAAGCATTAAATATATCAACTTTTTAAGCTTAAAATCTTCTTCTTTGGTTTTAAACAATTCTTATACGAATTCATTCGTTCGTTTATTTACTTCTACATGACTTTACTAACACAAACAAAAAGGTTACTGTTCAATCAATATACTTGGTTGGCTTTTATTGATATTCTGCACAATTGACTTCAATTTAGTTCAATTTGCTGAAATACAATCAAAACTAACTTACAACAACAACAAGCATAACGAGTTCAAATGGGCAACATGATTTTTTTTTTTTTTTTTAAATTGCTGATGCAATATTACAGAGACATTTATTAAGATTGAAATTGTCGGAAGTCAAGAGACTTTAACTTTCTTAATACAATTAAAAATTTAAAATTGTTTACAAATTTAATACTTTCGCAATTCATTCTTAGTAATCGAGCACAGTTTGGCTTTTTTTTTTACTTTACTCATTATAGGCAAAATTTTTGTCCACGATTCGTTTTAACTGAGGATCGTCTGAAAAATTGCAAACCTTTGCACAAAGAAAGCATGAAGAAAAATCATGTCAATGCGAAAACTGCGCCAAAACGCAAAATTATATATTTACAGACATACACATATATATTTGTAAAAAGCAATGAAGGAAAAAGCCAATAAATGCAAAGTAAACTGATTTTGGTTTATGGCTTTTAATTATTGGTTTCTTTTTTATCATAAAGTGGAAAAGTTCACAAATTTTTGTTAAGATCGAAAAAAGTAGACGAGAAACACAACGAAAGAGCAAGAAAGCAACGATCAAGCAAAGAAAAAACTGCAACGGTTAAACAAAATCAGAGAACGGCGGCTATTTATCAAATGCACTTTATATCGTGTCTTGTTTCTTGCTCTCTAAATGCCTCTTGGTCATTCTGCTTGCCATTCGATCTGTCTGTGACCGACCGCCAGGCTTGTATGTGTGAGTGTGTGTGTGTGTGTGCGTGTTGCTGAATTATAACGTTAGCCCAGCATGAGTTCAATGCACGAGTTTACATGGCGACATTTACTGCCCTCACACAAACACACACTTTCAGACGATCCCCCACTTGCACACATATGCATATATATACGTATGTATAAATTCATACAAGCACACAATTTCCATATTCTTTCGATACATACCCTTCACTTTGCCGTACACATCCTGACTCTTGTCCCAGGCCGCGCCCACTACGGGCAATTTGATAATGCGTTCAAGCGATTCCAGATGCGGCAGCAGACTTTGAGCGGCGTCCTTTGGCAGCTCGGTGAGTGCACCGGCAGGTGCGGAAATGACGTTACCGTTTCCTGTGGTGCTTTTGTTCTCAGCACTGGCCATTTTAGATTTTAATTTGTTTTTTTTTTTCTCGTTCTATTATATGCACTTTTTTTTCTGTTAGTTTTTTGTCGCTGTATGCGATTTATGCCACAATTTATGCACAGCGAATAATTTTTATGCAAGCAAAAAAAATATTTTTTTGTTGTAGGTTTTTTATTTCAATATTGAACTGTGTATGTGCCGTTCACTTTAGATCAGTAATTTTACTTCTTCCAATTCAATACGGTCCACGCCTGTCAATGTTTTCCTCAGCGTGTTCAACACGTTTCTAGCGGCTTGTTCAGATTTGTGCTGCCTTAGCTCCGCTCTGCAAGAGACCCGAAATTCAAATAAAGCGGATTTCGTTTTGCATTTGCTTTTATACTCGAAACAGAAGTGGGCCAAAAGCGTCGTCTTTGACGCAAAAGTGTCGCCGCAGACGCGAAGGGAAGAGAGGACAAAATTGACCCCCCTAGGTAGAAAACTACCTAGGATTGGAGGAACGGGAAAATCGGCCAGGGCACGCATCGCGACATGCGACAAATCAATTTTCCTTTTGCGTGTCATTCCGTGTCAGCGTGTCATGACACATTCCTCTCTGAGAGAGCAAATCTGACTACTCTGCCGATACGCGCTTGGAGCATTATGCTCTCTTCTGTTATCAACAGAATCTGTATTGGCTCTTGCTCTGATCTTTTGTCAAGTGCTGTTGAATACTTGACGCTCTCTTCGCTCAATTGAGCAAACATGGAACCGCATACACACACACACACACACACACGCGCACGTTCACACAACGCCAATTTGGGCTCATTATACTCTTCACAGTGAATAATATTTTAGCACACTCATGGAGTTTGTAACACCCAGAACGATACACCTCCGATCCATTGCACCGTCCAATCAACCCAGAATCAATAATTTCCATATCACCAATGAAATTAACAATGAATATTGGTATGTAGGCTGTTCAGATAAAGAGAACATAAATTCCAACGAAAATATATAGTGTAGAGTATTTAGTGTTCGGTAGGGCCAAATATAGCGTTCTTTCTGGATTTTGTTACTTTGGACTTTTGAAAACGACGAAAATGACGTTTCGCACAAATAGCAACTTTAACTCGCTTTATAAACATATATATTATTTATATATATGTATGTAATATAATTAGCATGTGTTTTAACACAGACAATTATGTACAATTTGTTTGATTGTTTCCAGTATTTTGTGTCAAACGCACGAGAAATTTCCTATACGATTCTTACGGAATAGAGGGAGCGGGACAGATAGATGAGCAAAGATGCTGTTGCTGCTAATAAATCGGATGTTAATAATGCTGACCAGACGCACTGTGGCAGCAAAAAAAAAAAAAAGACTGCCTGACAACAAGCTATAAGCATAGTCTCTCTCTTTCTTTCTCTTTCACCCTTATCGCCTCAGCTTATCCAAAGCAAATCCAATCTAATCCAAGTCAAGCCAATCGATCTGATCTGAATTTAATCGAATCAAATTTCGCATTGAGTATGGCCAATAATACCACAAAAACCATTGCGTATAATACACACACACACACACATACAAGGCAAATGTACAATAATATTACAGTTAATTTCTCATAAAAAACGATTTAAGGTTCAAAGATCGTTCAAAGTCTAACAAATAAGTATCATAACAGTATACACTGAAACATGTATACCATATACAAGTTATATGCAGGCATGTTAGTTTATTTAGCTTAGCCGAAGGGTGACTAAGGGTATGCAAGTGTTTTTGTATGAGGATAACGATATACATATATATATACCATATGTATGTTTGTAAGTAAGTATGTACATATGTTTAATCGCGCTCGTTTATAAATCAGCAGATTGTCGCTTGTAAATCGTTCATTTCAGCCTTTGGACTCATTTTATTACATCAGTCTGGCATGACATTACTTTGACCACTGATAATGATACGTTCAGGAAATACTTGGAATTCGTTTATACTATTAAATATTACCATATCAAATTAGTTATGTTTTCTCTTATTACAATCAAAAGTAAAAAACAATTTATTTCTAGTGTATTCTTAAGCTTCCCAGATTTTCAGATTGCTGTATTGTTTTGGGGTTTTTTTTTTTTTGTCTGCTATTTTTTGTTTTCTCAAACTCAAAACACTTGAGTTGCCAATACATACATATGTATGTACATATGTGTGTGTATTGGCCAATTCAAGTGTTTTGAGTTTAGAAAACAAAAAATAGCAGACGAAAACCCAAAGCAATCAGGGACCCTGAAAATCTGGGAAGCTTAAGAATACACTAGAAATAAATTGTTTTTTACTTTTGATTGTAATAAGAGAAAACATAACTAATTTGATATGGTAATATTTAATAGTATAAACGAATTCCAAGTATTTCCTGAACGTATCATTATCAGTGGTCGATGTTATGTCATGCCAGACTGATGTAATAAAATGAGTCCAAAGGCTTAAATGAACGATTTACAAGCGACAATCTGCTGATTTATAAACGAGCGCGATTAAACATATGTACATACTTACTTACAAACATACATATGGTATATATATATGTATATCGTTATCCTCATACAAAAACACTTGCATACCCTTAGTCACCCTTCGGCTAAGCTAAATAAACTAACATGCCTGCATATAACTTGTATATGGTATACATGTTTCAGTGTATACTGTTATGATACTTATTGTGTTAGACTTTGAACGATCTTTGAACCTTAAATCGTTTTTTATGAGAAATTAACTGTAATATTATTGTACATTTGCCTTGTATGTGTGTGTGTGTGTGTATTATACGCAATGGTTTTTGTGGTATTATTGGCCATACTCAATGCGAAATTTGATTCGATTAAATTCAGATCAGATCGATTGGCTTGACTTGGATTAGATTGGATTTGCTTTGGATAAGCTGAGGCGATAAGGGTGAAAGAGAAAGAAAGAGAGAGACTATGCTTATAGCTTGTTGTCAGGCAGTCTTTTTTTTTTTTTTGCTGCCACAGTGCGTCTGGTCAGCATTATTAACATCCGATTTATTAGCAGCAACAGCATCTTTGCTCATCTATCTGTCCCGCTCCCTCTATTCCGTAAGAATCGTATAGGAAATTTCTCGTGCGTTTGACACAAAATACTGGAAACAATCAAACAAATTGTACATAATTGTCTGTGTTAAAACACATGCTAATTATATTACATACATATATATAAATAATATATATGTTTATAAAGCGAGTTAAAGTTGCTATTTGTGCGAAACGTCATTTTCGTCGTTTTCAAAAGTCCAAAGTAACAAAATCCAGAAAGAACGCTATATTTGGCCCTACCGAACACTAAATACTCTACACTATATATTTTCGTTGGAATTTATGTTCTCTTTATCTGAACAGCCTACATACCAATATTCATTGTTAATTTCATTGGTGATATGGAAATTATTGATTCTGGGTTGATTGGACGGTGGAGATGGATCGGAGGTGCTCCTGGGTGTTACAAACTCCATGAGTGTGCTAAAATATTATTCTGTGAAGAGTATAATGACCCCAAATTGAGCGGTGTGTGAACGTGCGTGTGTGTGTGTGTGTGTGTGTATGCGGTTCCATGTTTGCTCAATTGAGCGAAGAGAGCGTCAAGTATTCAACAGCACTTGACGAAAGAGATTCAAGCAATCTCAGATTCTGTTGATAACAGAAGAGAGCATAATGCTCCAAGCGCGTATCGGCAGAGTAGTCAGATTTGCTCTCTCAGAGAGGAATGTGTCATGACACGCTGACACGGAATGACACGCAAAAGGAAAATTGATTTGTCGCATGTCGCGATGCGTGCCCTGGCCGATTTTCCCGTTCCTCCAATCCTAGGTAGTTTTCTACCTAGGGGGGTCAATTTTGTCCTCTCTTCCCTTCGCGTCTGCGGCGACACTTTTGCGTCAAAGACGACGCTTTTGGCCCACTTTTCTGTTTCAACATAAAAGCAAATAGAAACGAAGAAATGCATTTATTTCGGACTCGTGTCTTCCAAAGCAAACAAGCGTTCGCAACCTAAACACTTGCACTGGACAATTTATTTGACACGGTAGAGGAAATAATTTCACACATCAACGCTATTGGAAGAGGCAAAATTACTGATTTTGTAAAAATCGACAACGCAACACACAACCAAATCTGAAAATAAAACCTGACAAAAAAATATTTTTTATTGCAACAAAAATTATTCACTGTTCATAAATTGTGGGCGTAAATCGCCGTACAGCGACAAAAAACTAACAGAAAAAAAAGTGCATATAATAGAACGAGAAAAAAAAAAACAAATTAAAATCTAAAATGGCCAGTGCTGAGAACAAAAGCACCACAGGAAACGGTAACGTCATTTCCGCACCTGCCGGTGCACTCACCGAGCTGCCAAAGGACGCCGCTCAAAGTCTGCTGCCGCATCTGGAATCGCTTGAACGCATTATCAAATTGCCCGTAGTGGGCGCGGCCTGGGACAAGAGTCAGGATGTGTACGGCAAAGTGAAGGGTATGTATCGAAAGAATATGGAAATTGTGTGCTTGTATGAATTTATACATACGTATATATATGCATATGTGTGCAAGTGGGGGATCGTCTGAAAGTGTGTGTTTGTGTGAGGGCAGTAAATGTCGCCATGTAAACTCGTGCATTGAACTCATGCTGGGCTAACGTTATAATTCAGCAACACGCACACACACACACACACTCACACATACAAGCCTGGCGGTTGCATTTGATAAATAGCCGCCGTTCTCTGATTTTGTTTAACCGTTGCAGTTTTTTCTTTGCTTGATCGTTGCTTTCTTGCTCTTTCGTTGTGTTTCTCGTCTACTTTTTTCGATCTTAACAAAAATTTGTGAACTTTTCCACTTTATGATAAAAAAGAAACCAATAATTAAAAGCCATAAACCAAAATCAGTTTACTTTGCATTTATTGGCTTTTTCCTTCATTGCTTTTTACAAATATATATGTGTATGTCTGTAAATATATAATTTTGCGTTTTGGCGCAGTTTTCGCATTGACATGATTTTTCTTCATGCTTTCTTTGTGCAAAGGTTTGCAATTTTTCAGACGATCCTCAGTTAAAACGAATCGTGGACAAAAATTTTGCCTATAATGAGTAAAGTAAAAAAAAAAGCCAAACTGTGCTCGATTACTAAGAATGAATTGCGAAAGTATTAAATTTGTAAACAATTTTAAATTTTTAATTGTATTAAGAAAGTTAAAGTCTCTTGACTTCCGACAATTTCAATCTTAATAAATGTCTCTGTAATATTGCATCAGCAATTTAAAAAAAAAAAAAAAAATCATGTTGCCCATTTGAACTCGTTATGCTTGTTGTTGTTGTAAGTTAGTTTTGATTGTATTTCAGCAAATTGAACTAAATTGAAGTCAATTGTGCAGAATATCAATAAAAGCCAACCAAGTATATTGATTGAACAGTAACCTTTTTGTTTGTGTTAGTAAAGTCATGTAGAAGTAAATAAACGAACGAATGAATTCGTATAAGAATTGTTTAAAACCAAAGAAGAAGATTTTAAGCTTAAAAAGTTGATATATTTAATGCTTTCAAATAAACAAAACATTTAAAAACTTTCACAACGGCCGGCACTTTGACCTCGAGTGAGTTGATAATGATGAGTCTCGCTCGCAAATGACGCAGCGCCAACAGCGCCTAACTGTGAACCGAAAGCGGCACATCGATGGTCCAAAGTGCACTTCGTGAATATAAAAAAAAAAAAAAAAACAGGGAAACAAAATTTACATAATTCAATTTGCACAAAAAGAACGACGTAACGCAAAAATTGTTTAACAAAATACTTCATTTGTATATCAATAAATAACGAAACAACAATGGCACAAGTAGTGACCAAAGTGAGAAGCGTGCACGCGGCACAGAGTGCGAAAGAGCGAGAGAGAGGGCGAGAAAAAACTCGTCTGTGCTAAGTTTATATGTATGATGTTGTTGTTGTTGCTTTTTGTATAATGATTATGGAATTGAACTTTCGACTTGTTTGTTAGTTTCCAAGTATAATTTTTTTTTTTTTTATTATTATTATTTATTTATATAAATTTTTTTTTTTCTTATTTGCATTTCATATTTGAATTTCGTGATAAATTTTTGCGTATGATTAAATATAAACTGGCAGAGCAAATAGAGTAATCAGCGGTAGTTTAAGGGCATTCAAACTCAATTTTTTTTTTGTTTGGCATAAAAACAAAATGGACAAACAAGTTTTGTGCTTTTATTTTTTATTATTATTATTATTATTATTATTTTTTGAACAATTTTTGCACGTATAATATATAAGAAAAGCGCACCTGACCGACCGATCAATTTTGTTCAATTTTGGAACCACTCAACTCCGCACAAATATTTTATCAACTATTGAAGTGTAATGCGCACTGAAAGGGTTATTATTTGTTACGAAAAGTGTCTTTAATTGAAAATAAGCATGGCTGATAAGATAATGTATTAAATAAACTGACAGACAAACAAATTGTACTAACAATAAACTCTTCTTGTGTGTGTACTTAAAGGTAAAAATCGTGTCTTCAACTGGGCGTTGAATGCCGCCGAAGATTGTGTGGCACGCGCAGTGACCACAGCGGCACCGATTGTCAATAAACTGGATCGTCCCATACAGTATGTCGATCAGACATTGGTTAAGGGCATTGACAAGCTTGAGGTGAAAGCGCCAATTATCAAGGATACACCGCAGGAGATCTACAATCAGGCCAAGAGTAAAGTGATTGATGTCGTGCAGCCGCACATTGAACGTGTTGCCAAATTCAAGGCTGCCGGCCAGCAGAAGGCCTCCTCACTCAAGGATCTCGCCTGGCAGAAGGCCAACGAGGTGCTGGCCACACAATACGGCAGTCTTGCCGTGAACGGCGTTGATACGACGTCAGCGCTTGCCGAGCGTCTGCTCGAATACTATTTCCCCAAGGCCGAATCCGATGTTGAAGATGATGATAACGGTAAGGACTTTCACTATGTTTAATTGTAAGCGTGTGTTAGTTGAACTTCGTGCCATTGGATCCTACTAAATTTATAGTGTCACGCGCTCAGCCAATTAGCAACGCTTGCTGGCTGGCGTTGTGTTGTGTCGGTTTCCGAGTCGGGCTTATCATACATTCCTGATAAGATAACTCAACGTGCTTGCCAAAGTCTGATTTGCTCATTCTTATATTGCGGTTTTCTGTTTTCTGTTTTTTTTTTTTTTTTTTCTATAATTTGTACATTCATAAATTAAACAGGAAAAAGGTTGTCGAGTGTGCGTCACCTGCCTAACCGCCAAAGCTATCGGTCAGCGACTGCGCTGCCTGTGGTGGCGTCGTCGGCGTTGGCAGCGACGTCGGCGTCGATTTTGAAAAAATAACAAAAATATTTGCTGCGCAACGCGTTTTGGTTTCGTTTCTTTGCTTTTCAAATATTTAATTTTAAAATTTGCTGTTTTGCTTTTTTTCCAATTGTTTTTTCTTTTTTTTGTATTCTTTTTGTTTTACCTCTGCGTTGTTATTTTTATTTAATTTTGTTTTTTGTTTTCTCGTCTAAACAGAACTATAAATCGTAAATATTTTCATTCTCAGATCATAAACAAAATGCTGTCGAGCGAAAAGGCACAATCGCTGAAAATAATGATTGTAAGTCGTTGCTAAACTTCAACAATTTGGCTTTGTTCAATCCTTTGGCAAATTGTATCTGAAAAAAAGTTAAACAAACTGTTCATCTCTCTATGTCTGCTCTTCTACTTTTAGTCGCTCAACTCGCTCAAGAGCACGATTATGACTATGAACTTGATACTAGATTCTTAGTTGCCGCCTCGACAGTATTTCTCTCAATGTCACTTAAGATCATAACCGAAATGGTTGAGTACGTTAGAAGAAATCCAGAGATTATTAGCATTATCGATAGGGAAGTCAATAATTTTATGGTAAGCAAAACAAAGCCTGATTTGAGTGAGTGCTAAGAGACAAATTTGTAGCGCTGGCAACATTTCTTTTTCTCCACCTTCGCAATAAAACTAATTAAAAAAATCCCTATAAATAATACACTAAATTCCAAATCTGATCGTTCTTTTTTCCAATTGTCATTATAGTGCCAGTTTCCGCAAGCGAGGATCCAGTCCTACACACAGTACAGACAGTTGGAAGACTATCCAACAAGATCTCGCGTCGCGTCTATCGAAATGTCTCCCGACAGATCAAGCAGGTCCAAAAAGGCAACATCAACGATTATCTGAGCTCATTGATTGCAGCGCTTAAATTGCATCAATACATCAACTTCATAAATTCATCGATGGGTACAAACATCGAGCAGTCAACATTATCCGATGCGTCAGCAGGCGCCTCCAGCAGCGGCGTACGTTCGTCAACAAGCACACCGGTCGCAGCGACAACAACAACAGCAACAACTGTGAAAGCAACATCATCGACATCGTCAGCAGCGAACAACAGTGGCAGCACAAAGAAAACAAAGCCCTCAGCGGCGGTGGCGTCGGCGGCGGCAGTGCAGAAGTGAATCGTGTGAGTGTGTTAGGCGTCGTGTCGTGTCGTGTTATAGAAAGAAGCGAAGTTAGTTAAACGACGACGACAACAGCAACAACAGCAACAACCACCCGTGAATCGCCCATCGCTGCACCTAAGTCACGCACACCCGCACTCATACATACATATATATGAACATCTGATTTTTTTTTTTTTTAATCTTATAACGTTCGTTTCATCTTTGGGCCTTTAACAAGTGCATTTTTTTTTGTTGTAAACAACGCGCCATCGCTCCGTCTACCACTACGGCGAAATCATTTGGATGATTTGTTGGAAAATGTGAAATGTCCTGCGATTTTCTCTGTACATATTTATTTGGAAAGTGCCCGAAACGTTCTCCATACACACACACACATACTGATAATCAATTAATTAAAAATCTTTTTTTTTTTTTTCTTAATTTTATTAATGCTACATTAACATATACATATATAAATATATATATATATATATATACATAATGATGTAATAGGCTTAAGTTTAGTTGTTAGTTTTAGCTGTGCTAAATTGTAATGAATGGCAAAATACGTGAAAGAACATATACCGTGAAGAAGCAGAAGAAAGGATGAGTTGAAAATTAATGACGAAGGAAAAGAGAAATTGTATTTGAACGATACGAAATCGATTCAATTCGTTCAAGATTAGTGTACTACATACATACATATACTAATTGAAATATATATAAAAAAAAAAAAAACAAATATATGAATTATGTTGAATTATGCTTTATTATATAAATTAAACTAATATAAATCACAAACAACATGTGAAAGATAAAAAAACCACAGTCTTTGAAATTCTAAAAAAAAAAACAATAAAAGTTTCAAGAAATCAAATTATTGCAAAGATATTATTAGAAAAATGAAGAAAGAAAAATTCCATTTGCGCAAATTCTGATTACGCCACAAATACGGTCCCGGACGCACACAATGACATATCGCATTACGGCCGTGCAAAAGCGAACGTCGCCAACCTATGGCAATCGCACGCCGCAGCGGCGGTCGCGTCGCAGTCGGTGGCGCATTAAAAACCGATGCCAGATGAGTTGAAATGCGATCCATTATCAACTCGAAGCAATTGAGAGTGTGAGTCAGTAACGGAGGTGATAAAGTTAAAGACAAAACACAAAAGAAGAACAACAACAAGTAGAGGGTATATCAACAACGTGAGCAACACTGTCGGTGTTCGCAAGTGCGGGAAAGATGAACAGTTAGTTTTCATCATCGCAGATCGTTGCTGAATACGCTTCAAGTGCAAAGTGCGCTGAAAAGTGGCGTGATTATTGTTATATTCATTGCTTTTGTTGCTGTTGTAATTAATGCACAATCGCATTCTACAGACTAGTATTGTTGTTGTTGCGTTTTTGCTCTCGCTGTTTGCCGTGTGCTATTTTTGTCGTTGTTGTAGTTTTTATTTATTTCATTTGTTGATTTATGAAATGTGATAAGGCATTGCAATCTAAATTGGAATAAAATCTTAGAAATACTACTGACGTTTTTACATGAATCGCAACAGTGTACGAACATTCGGTTTGGGCGCTCTATAACAAAGTCATTGTTGTCGTTAGAATTAGTCAGCGTCGACAGATAAACTTTGTAATTAAAAACAAATTTTAAAAGGCCACCTTAATACGAGTACTTCCACACGAACTAAGCGACTGCAAAATAATTGTGCTTTAGACAACTTTTTTTATGATACATATATAAACGAACAGTCGTTGTTTTATTTAAAAAAAGAAAAAAATTTCAAAAAGAATTATACTCATTTTGTTTTAAACCAAAAAAGGTACAGGGTACATAAACTCACATAAGGGACATACATAGACACACTAGATTGCACATAGAAAATTATATTTCATTATTCTTTTTGTTGTTTCCAATTTAAACTTATCACTTTTTAAATTAATGTGGTTGGTAATTTAGCTTGCTTTTTAGAGATTTTGTTGTAATAATTCTTACGACTAATATTAAAAAAAAATATAGTAATAATATAAAGTGTTATACAACTAAACTAATTAATGTTAGAATGACATTGGCTATGAACATTTGCCAAAAATAGCTGACGGCAACAATGAAAGGAAGCGGTCAACGAATTTAACTTTCAACTAAATCATTGCATAAATTTGTATAATTTTGGTTTTTTTAAATAATAAAATATTTGTTATTACGTTACAATTTTATACGTGTTACTTAGTTCTAATTGTTTAAAGTGTTGTTTTCTAAATACTTGGTATAGCATAATTGGCTGTAATTAGCACACAAAAAAACTATTCTTATAGATTAGCAGTTTAAGCAGACCCAAAGGAGCCGTCGTCAGTGGTTCGCGATGTAGCTGCACCGGCGTTGTCCTTGTTGCCATCGAGCGCGTCGGCCGCCTCTTTGGCATTTATCATTTTATTGAGCAACTCCAAAAAGTAATCGCCGAAGACCGAGTGATTGTAGGAGATGACGCGCTTGAAGCTGGCTACAAAGGCAGCAACCTGTTCACGGTAGTCGCCATAGCCGGCCAACTGCGTCGGTGTGTCGCCTGGGACTGTGCGTAAATTGAAGCGTGCATAGACCATAAGTCGCTTCCCTGTGAACAAAGCGAAATTAATAACATTTTGAAACCAGCAACGGATTGAAGTGCATACACATAAGAACGCGCACCGGCGCATTTTCGTTGGCGATCTGTAGCACCTGCTGCTTCAATTGAGTCTCCACCGACTCGGTCAGTACGGGATCGTGCTCCTTTTCGAGTGCCTCATTCATGAACTTACGCATTTGGGCGTAAATGCTTTCAATGGTTTCGGCAATGGATCTGTGATTGAACAGACACAAGGCACAATTAACGTGTTGGTTTTATGCCATCACCTAGATTTGCTAGGCACTTACTTGTCATCCTGTTGCAAGTCCTGTAGCAATATCTCAATTTGCTTGGCAAGCGCAATGCGATTCTCGCTACGTTGTGAAATGATGGGCACCGCCTGAGCAATCGACATGAGCGATGTGGCCAAACACAAACGTTTTGCGCGCACGCCCAATTGCAAAATGCGCTCCTTGTCCATGGACAGCACCTCTGGAAACTCATTGTCCTTCGACCAGTCGAGCAGCTCCATATAAGCGTTATAGATCGTATCCGTGTTATTGGACGGTTGGCCGTTTTCATTGCTGGCACGATTGCGCATTAGCCAGCTTTCGGTAGCCGGGAAGCCCACTGCGGAAAGCAGACAATAAGTCAATTAAATACTAATATGAACAAAGTTATTAGGGCGCACGCACTTTTGTAGTACTCCAAATACTCTTTGAATTTATCTTTTTCATATTCGACCGAGTGATTCATAATGTCGTTGCGTGTGAGATCCAGCAAATAGTTGGCCATGTCAAGCTTCATTAGCGTCATTGTCTCCAGTATGCCACGGAACATGTCCACGACGTCTGTGATGTCGGACAGCGCCTTCACAGCATCGTCACGTATTGGCGCACACGATTTGCCCATGACTTGTAAAACGAAATTTGCATACGACCGAAAGTCGAGCAGGCCGCGTTCTGCCTGCTGCTTGATGACGGCCGCATCGAGCACCTCGTTGATGTAGTCAAGTGCGCGCTTGTTCTGCAACGTTAGGATTTGTGGAAAGCACTCTTTAATGTCAGCTAAAAGTTGTATAGCGTGGTCATAGCATGGCGGCGTTTCGTTCAACTGTTTACGCAATATCTCCCAGAATGCCTTATGCAGCATGTCCCGCACGCGACGCTCGAGACTAAGTGAGATTTGTGTTCAATTTCGCCAATATATAAAATTGCTAGCAAATGACACTTACCTCTGCTCGGGCGGCTCGTACGGCTGCAGTCTAAAATCCGGATTGAGTGCAATCTCGTGCGCCAATGTCATGTTCTGCAGGTTTTTGAAAACATGTTTCACCTCATCCATTGTAATCACCTTGGGTGGACTGCCATCCATGCTTGGTAACATGAAGCTCGAGTTGGCGGCGACGAGCTCAAAATATCTTGGTAATGAGCTTTCCTTTGTTTTAACTGGTTTTGTGCCGAATTCGGCAAATCCACTTTTCACACTGCAATTGTTAAATTGTTTTTGTTTCTCCTTTGCTTGTGTTGTTTCTTTGTTTTCATAGT